>CAWUFW010011641.1:360000-599096 GCA_963921515.1 Calotriton arnoldi | reverse complement strand
TCTCTTTAAGTGGGGGTTCTTTATTTTCAACAGCAGAATATTTATACAGTCTTGGTCACGAGGCAAAATAGAGGAACAAACAGGTCGTGGCAGATAGAGGAACAAAGATTCAGCAAGAGGAGCAGAGTGTGAAGAAATGGGGGCGTGTCTTAGGCTTCGTGAGGGGACTTGCGATGTGAAATAGTCTGACAGTTGGAAGGGGAAGGCTTCCTCATTTGGGGGTTTGTGCTCGTGCTTCATGTCAGAAACATGAACCATCTCTGCGGGGGAGCAGGAACTCATGTACTGGTTTCCCGGACTTGGCAGAAACCACAGAGACAGATGGTGAAAATGAGGAAAACCAGGTGCAGGGGTGTCGTGCTCGTGCTCGGGGTCTTGGGACACCAAAGGGTGAATTAAAAACAAAATGGTGTCGGCTTTTAATGTGGGCAATTATTAATCGCGCAAAGGGGATCGCGCAAAGGGGCATAATTAGATCGCGCAGAGGGCAGCGAAGGGGCATAATTATAGATTTTATTTCCACAATGGACGAAATGACTCTAGAATGTGCGGCCTACAGCAACTGAACTGGGGCTAAAATCCCTCTAAGATGTAGTCCCTATGGCCAGTGCACGGTAGCTGGAAGCCATCTTGTATGCGCTACCAATTGGACTGGGTCAGAAGCCCTTTTGGGTCTGGATTGACAGTGCACCTGTCTGCACGACCTATTGATACCAACTCTATAAAATATAAAGTGGGATTTATCGCAGTGCAGAGGAGTATTTCTCTCACATGTCATGCTGTTGGCTGTTTGGTGTATCATTGCGTCTCCTGTGAAGTGCTTGCACTGAAATTCATTCGGGAATATCTTACATTCCAAAAGTTCTCTGACTCACCACACAATAAATTCTTCTCATAAATACATTACATACAGAATGCAATGGCCTTTGTGTTGCTTTTACATGCATGCAGGCTTTTAACAATATTTTACTCAGGATTTAAAATGCAAGCCAGACCTATTGGCTTTTTTAATGCTTGTTAGGTGTGCTGCAGATAGCGAGTGCACTGTGGCAGAAGCCTATATCAAATGTACTGCTCTGGAAGCCATCTTGGATGTACCACCTTTAGAAAATGCTCTAGAGGCAAAACGTCATACTGGTTGTGCAGCTAGGTCAGAAAATCATCTTAGATGTACTGCTTGAAGAAAATGATCTGAGGCCGCAAACTAACTTTGATGTGCTAACTATAGTGAAAACAATGGTGCTGGAAGCCATCTAGAACGTGTAGCATAGACTGGGTTCCGCTGACTCTTGTGGACGCTCTGGAGCTGGAAACCATCTTGAGTTCACTGGCTGTCATGGAGGAATCATGTGTGTAAACCGTCTTGGGTGTGCTATCGCTCTTGTCCAAGGCCAGAAGCCATATTTGATACACTGCCTATCTCAGATGACATCCTCCTGGATTCACTTCTTATCTCTTGCATAGCTTGATGGGAAGCAATCTTTGATGCACTGATAATCTCAGAAGCACAAAAGATGGAAGTCACTTTTGCTGAGCTGGCTATGTAGTGTAAAAAAAGGCCAAAAAAACAAAAAGCAAAGGCCGAAAAACATGATTGATGCATTGCCTATCGAGGGCGAATCGTGGTGTGAAGACATCCTGTGTGTGCTGCGTACTTCAGGTGAACCAGGGCAGGAAGCCAACTTCGATGCATTACCACTTCATAGTTGTCCAGAAACCGTAGCAACATTGAAAGTGTTGCCTACATTGGGGAAACCTTGCTTTTAATTCATCTGGGATCAATTGCAGAATTAATTCTGAATGGAGGACTCTGTGGCCTGAAGGTATCCAGGCTGTCACGTGTCTCGGAAGGGGTGGAAGTGGCAGAACAAGGGGACCTGTGCTTGGATTTCGTGTGCTTTTTTCATTTCTAGGACTTACATGAACTCCTGGACATTGAAGATGAACCGTCACAAGATCCTTCGAAGTTCTGCAATGGCAAATTTGGCTTCTTGGTTGCTGATTGCCTTCTTATTCATCTTCGTGTAGCATTTGCAGGACGCCGAATAGTGTCTGGAGCTGAGGCACCAGAGATAGTCATCATGGTTGCCAGTTACCGACATTTGATGGTTCCAATCCTTGCAAGGTTTACACCATTTGGTTTTTGGAGAGGACATGTCCATTGCACACTGGATAAGTTTTAAGGGAAAGAAAAACTGTCAGACTGACAGGATTTGATGGCACTCCGGATCCAGGTTGAAAATTGCAGAATTAAAGGAACTAGCGTCAGCACGAGAAGGTGGCACAGATATAGTGACTCTGACATCACACCTAGGGTGGGATGGATCTGATATTGTGCAGCACAATGCCACCTATTGACGCACAAGGGAATTGCTATCAAAATTGCCCCAATCCAGTCTGGCACCTAGGGGGAATACACAAGTGAGGAAACTGCGTTTAGAATCCTCTATCAGAAATACATTCATACGTTTCATAAACAGGGCCCAAATGGAGATCATATGATGAGACTGAAACAAAGGAGTTACACTGGGGAAGGGTTCTGAAGACATGAGAAAGTATGTAGATGACCTTCAAAGAGTGCAGGCATGTAAGTTGTTGAGCAAACTAATCAGTAAGTTTTTGCTTCAAAATTCAGGCATGTAAACAAGGCTTTACATGTAATAAACAGGCACAACTCGAAGACAATGATAGCATGAGCAGAAAACTGGCTACTGCAGTAAAAGTTAGACTAAGGCAAAATTATAAATCTCACAATCACTCCCTTCTGAATGATTTTAATGTGCAACCTTTAAGGAAGATCACTTATCACCAACTGATTCACTTCCTAGGACACATCATCGCTAACTCCCCAAGTGATCCATAATCAGGTTTGTCGTCTAAGTCGTCACCAATCTCCGGTATCTTGAGTGGGAAGGAGGGAGAGGATGACTAATGGAGCACATGAACACTTTGACAAGGATATAGAGCAATATGAGTATAACAAAGATCAACAAAACAATCTCTATCTTCATCCCCAACCCTCCAAATATGCTCTTAACTCAAGACAATATACTCCATCATTCAAGATTTAAATCATCATTAACTTTACGTACCACAGATATTATCAACTTGTTGATGTATGCTTAATAGAAGATTCTGTAGAAGTGAGCAATTTTCTGATCCTATAATCGTAGACTACACCCTTGTTAGCGAGGACAAAATCAAGAGACATCCACCTTTACAAACATTATGGTTCTTTGGGCCCCAAGTTGGTCAGATCAGCCCTAAGACCATAGCCATAGAGTGTGTTCCTTCTTCTAAAACCTTAGCTTCTATTCAGATTTCCTGTATCTGCAGTCTCATACAATATATGTGAAAGAGGGAATGAGGAGATTTAGCAGTGGTGTGTTTTGGATTTCAAGAGTTATTCCAAGGACAGTGTCAGCAAGAAGAACGGCAAAGGGCACGATGATAAGCTTGTTAGGGAAACGGAAAAATCCAGTCAACAGAGGGTCAAGGAGGGAGACATTTTCACATGTATCGGGGTAGTGCTCATGTAAGTGCAAGTCAAGATGTTTTTCAGCTTCATCATATGGAACAGGGGCCATAGATTCCCCAACCTCAGGCATCAGGGAACAGGCAGGCACAGATGCAAAAAGAAGAGAATTTAAAAGATTGTCTATACTGTTCCAGAAAATGCAAAAAGGTGTTTTCACTTTACAAAAATCTTCGCTCTAGAAGGTGGGTGATGGCAGGGCTACTGTTGATTTCTGGGCACTCCCCACCTGACCCCTCTAAGCAGAGCCACACGGTGAGCAAAAACACAAGGCTTGCAGCAAAGAAAACTGGACAGACTCATCGGGGAATTAAGTCGCTGGTAAGCGTCCCACTACCTAGGCCATATATTATACATATGGGTACAAGGAGGGGTTGCATCATGGTGATGGTATGGCTGGCAGGAGCTAACAACAGGCATTATGGTGAGAGTAAGGCTGGCAGCAGGGGTGAGTGCTGGCAACAAGAGTTCTTCCTTGAGCTGATGAAGTTGCTTAGAATAATGAGAACAGGATGTAAGGGACCACCCTGACTCATGGGCACAGAAGCAATAGCAGGGTTGGAATTTTGAGGCTCAGGGGTCTGTTTGAAGCTGGAGGTATGCACCCAGACTGGCACTCCAGGGCACTTAACAGCAGTGTTCATGGTGAGCAGAATTTAAAAGGTTCCATGCCAGCAGGGCTGCACAGTTGACTTTCACCGGTCTACTTACGCATGTGAGAATGCATTATATATCTGCCTATATTAACGCGTGAATCGTTTTTATACCTGCAGAAAGTACTGCCATAGCATTTGCATCATTGCGCATTAATATGCATTTTAAATGTACTGGGATTTTGTATTTAAGTGTTGTACATGCCACATTTAGCCTGATTGTTCAAGAAAGCATAGTCTCATTTTAAAGCTGGCATTGCTAAGCGTGAAATGCACATTCAGTGAAGTTCGCTTTCTACCATGCTCCACTGTATTTTCATCCCAAGGTCTTCTCACATTCTTCGCACAAGTAGCGCTAGATACCTGCTTGTCAGCATTGAAAAAGGTCCATAACAGTAGAGTAAAATTGTACTGAGTTTAGCATTGTGTGCTCCAATGGTTCACATGGTGAAGCCCTGTTCCTTTGCCATTGCAAATCCCACTTAAAATATTTGTGCTGCTAGCTATGTTTTTCCAGTAAACATGTATTAGACTTCTATGAGGTTTCTGGAGTGTCTGATTTTTTTCCTGCATTGACCCAATCCCATCGCTTCAGGCTGTGTGAGCTTTGGCAGGGCCGGGCATTAAGGCAGCTCAGACCCAGAATGGCAGTTGTAGAGACAGTGAACAAGTCGTTTGCAGTATTGAAGCATCACATCATCATTTACTGGAGATAATGGAGGGTAGATGGAAGCAGCATGGGCAACCTCATCACTACTTCATCAGCATTTAGCTTAGTGCTCTGACTATGAATGGCTCACATTGACCAGAGTGCAAAGGGTAGTACAACGGGCCACTTGAGTACTATTTCTGCACAAATCTTAGCTATCCAGTTTTTAAGGAGTAGTATAAACATTCCACCTTCCCAAAGGACTCGGGCAGTACACACAGTGGAAGTATTGTTTAATCCCTAAGGGGGCGCTAGAGAGCCCAAGGCAAAATGGCCGCTCATTAGTGCAGCTCGGCCTGCCAGGACTCCCATCCGCCTAATATCCGGACCCAGAGGCAGCATCACAGATCCAGAAAAGGCGAAATGACACTGTAGACATAGGCTGCCGAGACGGGGGGGGGGGAACAACTGCCAGCAAGGTGTAAAATAAGCTGCCCAGTGCCGGAACCGGTGTATGCTGACCACAGTCTCAAAAATGCCGGCCCTCATCCGGGAGATGCAGCACTGAGCCCCGGTGAGGCTTGTTGGGGTGCGCAACAAGAGGTCACCGGCCCGGGCTAAGAAGGAAGTGACAGCGGGGGCGGCCGGATTACCGATGCTGAAGACTGCCGGGATTTGCTGTGCAATTTAGCGAATCATCGCGTGGACTCCCCCTTCAGAGGGCCTCGTGCCGGGGCCGCAGCGGGGGAGACTCCGGAAGCTGCGCCATGGCTCTATGGTAATCAGTAATACGCTGACTGTATTTTGTAGCACCCGGCGGCACGGCGCTCCCTAGGAAATTGTGGACCCGAGGCAGCTGATAGGGTCCTCACCTCCCCTATCGCAGTGAGAAGATGGAGGCCGACTGCAGTGAGTACTGCAGGACCGGGCAGTAGTGGCTTGGCACCTGTGGTGAGTTTAAAAAAGGAAAAGAGAGCCGACACAACAAGAGATCACCAGCCCCAGCTGAGAAAGGCAGGACAGCAAGGGCAGCGAATCACCGACACTGAGGGCTGCTGGGATCTGCTCAGCGAACCCGGTTAATCGTAGCGCGGACCCCCCCTCAGAGGACCTTACACCGGGGCAGCGGCAGAGGAAATCGCGCCAAATAACCAGTCCACGCTGTCGGTGAAGCGTAAAAGGCCATTTATTAGGACAGGCTGTAAACATAACTTTAACCATAATACATATTTAACAATAACCTCAACGAAACTTCCCCCCGCTTCTTCGTCTCACTTGCTCCATTCTTTCCCCTTGCACCCCATCTCTCTTCACGTTCCACAACAACCCGTTTCCGTTCTCAATCCTTCTTCATTTGTCTCCTGACGTCCTCTTTTGCATCACCTGTCATCGCACTCCTGCATCCCGCAGCCCCATCAATCACTCTTCCCCCCGAGAGGTGGGTGGGCCCGTCCAGGACTCCCCCACCCCTCCAAAGTTCCGCCTATCTCCCTACAACCTGCCCTAAACTGGCATGCTCCATCCACCTCAGTTAACCCTTCCCTCTTTACTGTAGGGTGGGTGGGTGGCCAACTTCTTCAACCCTCCCGCTGGCGCTAGGAAACAGGAAGAGGAAGTAGTTTCCCCTTCCTGCTCCCTTATAGCCTCTCCTACTCCCTCCCCTTCCCCTCCAGCCTTCCCTGTGTGGCGCGAATCCCCCGGGGAAAGACTAGACTGCGTCCTGCTTTCCCCGGGGGCCGTCATCGCGCCAAATAACCAGTCCACGCTGTCGGTGAAGCGTAAAAGGCCATTTATTAGGACAGGCTGTAAACATAACTTTAACCATAATACATATTTAACAATAACCTCAACGAAACTTCCCCCCGCTTCTTCGTCTCACTTGCTCCATTCTTTCCCCTTGCACCCCATCTCTCTTCACGTTCCACAACAACCCGTTTCCGTTCTCAATCCTTCTTCATTTGTCTCCTGACGTCCTCTTTTGCATCACCTGTCATCGCACTCCTGCATCCCGCAGCCCCATCAATCACTCTTCCCCCCGAGAGGTGGGTGGGCCCGTCCAGGACTCCCCCACCCCTCCAAAGTTCCGCCAACCAGGGAACCCCCTTTGGGTGGTTACCTGCCCCACCCCGCCGCCATGCACCTTTCGCCCTCACACCCTTCTGCACCAAATGGACTCATTCCAAAGCTTACTGATCGCGTCCCTCATCTCCATCATGTAATATGCATTACCCATCCTCGAAAGGTGCACCCCGTCGTCCCTGAATAGCAGCGGCTCCTCCAGCCGCAGCCCCTTGTGAGCAATAACTTTAATGTCTCTGTTGTCGCAAAAAACCCTCATCGCCCTGTTCAATTTTCTCCTGGCTTTTTCCACTGCCGCTGGTTTTACCGCTCCCCTCCACACTCTACGAGGCACAAACTCAGTCCACACCAAGCAGGTGCCCGCCATCCGTTGCTTCATCACGTCCAAGTCCCTTTGCATCTGTTGCATGATTGCCAGGCCTGACAATCGCACCAAGTCATTTTCCCCCAAGTGTAAAACCAGCAAGTCAGGACATCCTTTCTGCGACACCATCTTCGTCAACCAGGGCAAGAACGCCCCCCAGCGCATTCCTCGTTTTCCCCACCATTGCACCTCGTGATGGCTGCTCCGCAGCCCCAGGCTACGGCCGTAAACCTGACGATCTGCATACTGCGCCGCCCAATGCACGAAAGAGTGCCCGGCTATCCAGGTGACCGTCTTGGTCCCTAGGCCCCTCACACAACCTACGATGAGAAAAAAGGTGTTAAAAACCATCCTGGCCCAACTAATACCACTCTACTCCTCCTTTTCGCAGCGCCCCTGTCACTTCCTCACGTAGCGCTCGCAGCAACGGGACCTCCATCTCCCAATCTGTCGAATCCGATCCCAAGACCACCCCAAACGTGCCGCCGCCGTTGCTGCCCCAATCCGAAAAGAGTGTGTCCCAAATCCCTTCGGGTCCCGCCCCATCCGCTTCAACGCCATACGCATAACTGCCAGCAACTGGGCCGCCGTCAACCTATCGCCGGAGCCATGCAGGAAGATCTCCCCGTTTTCCCGGCCCCATCCTGCGAAAAATTCTCCCACTCTTTTACCGGGCACACACCCTGGCACCCACTCTCATTCAACCATATCCACTTTCCCCTCCCTGCCTGATCCGTTTTTGATTGGCCTAACCATATCCCCAGCCGACCCCCGTCCAATCTCACATCCACATACTGACGTCCTGCCTTACCTTTCGTTCCCAACAACTCTGACACCCGAAATGCCCCAAAAAACATCCACACCATGCTCAAACGAAACAAAGCCACTTCCGTAACATCGTAACAACAAATGGGCAACATGCCCAATAAACCTTGCAACACCTCAAAAGTCACGGCTTCCCGGGCGCCCCGTAGCCCCCTCCAGTCTCTCCCTGCCCCATCCCTTCAGCATTCTGCTGATAATCTCATCTTTCGCCGGATCAAATCCCCAAAACAACTTACAATAGAAGGAGATTCCCGCCAATTTCCCTGCAATCGTCGTATGGGACAACCCCTTCTCAATACAGTGCAATACAAAACGGATCACTCCCTGCTCCATCGCTTGAACGGACATGCGCCCACTGTCAGTGGTCCAGCCCATAAAGACCCCGAACTCCGTCCAAGCCAATCTGTAAGTGCGCCGCGTCATCTCCGCTATCGACTTCTCCACTAGGCTGCAGACTCTCATTCCCCCAGGCCCAGATGCCGTCCGGCAACTGCGTTTTGAGGACTTCCGCTCCAGGTGCCATGCGGCGAAACCTGCTCCACTGCGAACGAGACAAAGCATCCGCGATGTCATTACTCGCTCCTGGCACATGTTTTGCCCGAAAGACCACATTCAACTGCAGACACTGTAGCATAAAATACCTCAACAACCTCAACACCCTCAAGTCCCTTGCTCTCTGCCCGTTGACCAGGTCTACCACTGTCAGGTTGTCCACATGGAACAACACGGAACGGTTCTTGAATTCACTGCCCCACACCGCTAGAGCCACCAACAATGGAAAGAACTCAAGAAACGCCATGCTCCGCCCCTGCGTGATCCAGTGAGCCGCCAGCGCTCCGCGCACCATCTCCCGTCCCAGAACACCCCAAAGCCTGCTGCCCCCGCTGCATCTGAAAATATCTGCACTTGCCACACTGTTTTGTCCTCAACGAATTCCAGCGAAACCCCATTGAAGTCGGTCAGGAAAGTCTGCCATATTCTCAGGTCTGCTCGTACTCCCAAGGAAATCCGCACCCTGTGATGCGGTAGCACCGCCCCGGACATGGCCATGCCGAGGCGCCTGCAAAAGGTTCTCCCCGCTCTCACCACCCTGCAAGCAAAATTCAACAGCCCCAGAAGCCGTTGGACCGTCTTCAGGTCAATCTTTCTTTCTCCCATCACCCCCAACACACAGGCCTGTATGTCTCCCACTTTTTCAGCCGGCAACCGGGCTATCCACTGCACTGAGTCCAACTCAATGCCCAAAACGTCAATTGACAGCTGGGCCCAGCTGTCTTCTCCGGCGCCAATGGGACCCCAACGTGCCGGGCCATCTCCTGAAACTGCGCCAACGCTCGCCCACAGGCACCCGACCTTTCCCGTCCGATGAAAAGGAAATCGTCCAGGTAATGCGACACCTCCTTATGCCCACTGCTCCTTTGAAATGCCCATTGCAAGAAGGTGCTGAACAATTCAAAGAGAGCGCACGAAATCGCACAGCCCATGGGGAGAACTTTGTCCACAAAGATGGCCCCCTCAAACTGCATGCCCAGCAACGCGAAATCCGCCGGGTGTATGGGCAGTAAACGAAACGCCGACTTCACATCACATTTCGCCAGCTCCGCTCCCTGCCCACACCTCTGTACAAGGCGGATTGCGTCGTCCACTGAAGCATACAGTACCCTTGAGTCCGCCTCCGCGATGAAGTCGTTCACGGACCTCCCTTCCGGCCAGGACAGGTGGTGTATCATCCTGTACTCGCCCGGCTCTTTCTTGGGCACCACCCCCAGCGGAGAAATAATCAAGTCTGCTAAAGGCCAGTCGACAAACGGGCCCGCAATCCTACCTTCGTTAAGTTCAGTTCTTAGTTTTGCGGACACCACCTCCGGCAACTCTTTAGCCGATCTCAAGTTGTCAGCCCATCTCCTTTCCCTTGGACCCTGATACCCCACCCGAAAGCCCTCCGTAAATCCCCACTGCAACTTCAAAGCTGCCTCTCTGTCTGGATATACCGAGAGCCACGGGCCCATGGCCTCAATTCGGACCGGAGTAGGCGCCCTTCAGTCCAGGCTGTCCCCGTCCCTTCGTGGCCCGCCACTGTTCTGATGGTGTTGCCAACGTAAAACATTGGATGAGTGCGTGTTTCCCACCACATTTGGAGCACTCATGTTTGAACTTACACGGGTACCTGGAGCAGTATCCTTTGTTGTAGTTCCAACACGCTCCCGTGGTGCTCCCACCTGGCTTCTGCTGTCCACCCCCCGCAGTTCCTGCACTGGCCTGTCCACTACCCGCCCCAGACTGAGCGGGACGCGTCGGAAATGTCCGATACGTCACCGGCAGCCCGCTCGCCGTGTGCGTTGCTGCTGACGACTGCGTGGACGACATCCATTGCATCCACAGTTCCTGGTCCACCTCCCCCAGGGTTTGTCGGGATTCGCTCCCAGTCTGGCCCGAAACTCCTCATCATAACTGAGCCATGCAAACCCCCCAAAATGCATCTGCGCCTTCCTAATGATGTCCATATATTTTAACATCGCTATCGCCCTTTCTTGATGCTTTTCGCAATATATGCTAGCATAAATCAGAAAGGCCGACGTCCAATTTTCCATGGTCACGGGCACCCGCGGTCTACGAGTCAGCTCCCATTCCTCCTCTTTGGAACCCTCCTTGGCCTGTATCTCCCTATGGAGCAGTTTAAAAACGTCCACATATTCGTGCCGCCATATTCTCACCCGTATTTTTTCTGACAGATGCGACCCCAACGGCATAGCCAACCCCATGTACGGCAATTTTTTATGCTGTCGTTCATCCCCCTTGCCGTCCTTCCCCTCTTCTTTGTCCGTCTGGACACTGGCCACCGCCTTCTTCCCCCCCTCTTTGCCCGACTCGGCCGACTGACCACCCGTCCCGGGTGCCACAACCTTGGGTTCCCGCACTGACCCCTCCCCCACGCCCACCGACCGGCAGGACTTCTTCCTACCCCGTCCTGCCCCCTTCGTCCCAAGCTTCCCACCACTTGCCCTCACCTGACAAGGTGGTCTGTGCTCCTTCCTCCGACTTGCTGTTGCCGCTCTTCTTCGCAGAGGCCGTCCTGGCCTGTGTCCTGGCCACCGCCGGTGCCTGGAAAATATCAACACATTTCGTCGTTGCCGCCCCCCACCGACCTCCCGGCCGGCCTTTCAACCTCCTCACGTAACTCGCCTTCCTCAAGCTCATCACTGTCCTCCCCATAATCCAACATCAACTCTGCTTCCGTATCCTCAGGCATCCACGTTAACTCTTGCACCGCTCTTTTCACACCTTTCCCAGTCTTGTCATGCACCACTCCCCGTTCCCCTGCCCCCTTTGCTGATGCCCGCTCCTTCGGTGGAGGGAAGGCCACCGCGGACCCCCCTGCTGCTTCTGCCCGGCGTCTTGGGGCCGTTTTGCGCCCCGCCGGCCCACCCCGTCTGCCGGCTGCCGCCAGCTGGTCCCCCCCCAGGCTGCTCCAACCTGAGAGGGTCCCAGCGCCAGCGGGCCTCAAAGCCGTCCCGGCCGCCCCTACCCCCGTCCGGGGGAGCTATCATCCTCCGCCCACACCCACTTGCCCCCTTTTGGGGCCTCCTGCCCAAGTTTCTCCGCCCAGGCCTCCTCCTCTGATGTGGGAGTGGGGGCCCCTCCGCCCGTTCCAACTCCCCCTGGCTTCCCGGGCCTCACACAAAGCCGCCCACTGCGCCTCTGTGTCGTTGATAACGCGCCTCTGATCCCGGATTTTTTCCTCCAAGGTCATGCACTCCCCACCTCCGCCCTCCGGCTGCCGAGGGCTGCCCCCCGTCTACCCCCCGCCTTTACCGCCGTCGCCTGCGCAGCCAGGCCCCCCCCACCCCCTGCCCTCGGTGTCCCCCGGAGGGGCACCCCCTATCCCTACGTACCCTCCACTGCGACAGGTCCAGTGGTGACTCCCCCCCAGGAGCCCCCCCCTCATTGCGTGTGCCCCCTGACCCAAACAAGTCCTGAGACCCCACCCCCTGTGACCCCCTACCGAAATCCTGCACCAATCCCCCTCCTTCCCTGCCGCCTCAAATTGACCTCCGTGGGCCTCCCCCTCCCAACTGGGCCTCTGGCCAACGCCTGCTGCAGTCCCCCTGGCCGTCCCTCCACATCTCCCGGGCCCCCCTCCCGGCCGCCACGGCCGCACGGCCAGCAGGCAGGCTTTTTCTCCCACCCCTCGCTTCCCCCGGCTCTTCCCGGCCCCCCTTCCCGACCACGTGTGGCGTATGTTTAGGGGACTCGCGGCATGCAGCCACCGCCGCCGCCACTCCGGCCGATGCGGACCGGGGGGTCCGCGTCATCCCCACCCAAGCCTCCTCCAACACCCCCGGGCGCAGCAGGTCCTCCCCGCCCCGCCCGGCCGAGGACACGCAGGGCCTCCCTCACTGCCTCCATGTCAGTGCCCGTCATGATGCGCCTCCTGCTTCCCCTAATCCCGGGCGCCGACCGGCACCAAAGTAGACGAATTCCCATTCCCTACCTAACTTCCCTCACCTCAACTTTCTTCAACCCTCCCGCTGGCGCTAGGAAACAGGAAGAGGAAGTAGTTTCCCTTCCTGCTCCCTTATAGCCTCTCCTACTCCCTCCCCTTCCCCTCCAGCCTTCCCTGTGTGGCGCGAATCCCCCGGGGAAAGACTAGACTGCGTCCTGCTTTCCCCGGGGGCCGTCATTGCATGAGCCGCGCCAAGGCTCTATGGTGAGGCGCTGACTGTACTCTGTAGCCCCCGGAGGCTTGGCGCTTCTGAGGATCCTGTGGACCTGGGGCAGCTGACGGGCCATTTCCTCCCCTACCGCAGAGAGAAGATGGCGGCCAACAGCAGGTTGCAGCGTAGAACCAGGCAATTGCGGGCCGGCACCTGTGGCGGGTTCTAAAACGAAAAAGAGAGCGGCTATTCTTGGCTACTGCAGACGAAGTTCTGAAGCAGAACACAGCATGCCAAAAAATCAATTGTGGACAGTCTACTGGACGAAGTCCGTGCGCCGCTGCACGGGTGCCCCTGAACTGTGCTCTGTGTTCTTAACATTGCACACTGCGCCCCAAGAGTGACGATACAAGACTCCTTCAACTGACCTGAGGTGAGGCGCTGGCTATACTCCTTGTTAACCCCCGCGACTCGCCATACCTTGAGCGGGGTGCCGGGCCTGTGGGGGCAGGCGGGTGCCCCACCTACTTATTAATTGGGACACCGTAGCCATACTGCGCGGCATCAGGCACTGGGGCGGCATGGTGAAGCAGTGGCGGGATAAGCAAGAAAAACGTCCTGTGCTGGCGAGACCCCCACCCTGGGGGCCTTGCGGACTGAATACTGGGCTCACCCCCTACCTCCTTTGGTGACTAAAGCATACACACATGATACACAGTGGAGGACGCAGAGCCTGGTGGGCCTAGCACACAAGGATCGCAGCTAGGCCTTTATTGCCACTGCCCCAAACTTTTGAGCGCTGGTAAGGCTTTAAAAAAAATCTACCCCCACCATGGGCAAGACAGACAAGCAACAATCCCGCCTCAATTTCGGGGTGAAGCAAACACCTAGACATTCCCAGCACGCACACTCAGATACAGGATTTAAAACGCCACCCGAACCCTCAGGGTCCCTGGAAGCTACCCTGCTAGCCATGCAGCAAAGTCTGCAGTCAATAGATGGCAAGATAGATGCTTTAAACATACGCATGGACACCGTGGCTGCTAAACTGGGCAAGCAGTCCACCTGCCTCGCTATGGCGGAACAATGTATATCCAGTGCCGAAGATGATTTACAGATGCTCAAACGCAAACAACTAAATATGGACAAAATCTTGTCTGTTATACAGGCTAAAAATGAAGACTTAGAAGCGCGCTCGCTGTGAAATAGCCTGCGCATACTGGGCATACAAAAGACAACAAATACCGGCTGCTTGGAACAGTATGTAGAACCGATAATGAAAGAGGCGTTTGGCAATGAACAATTCTCAGCAGTACTAATAATAGAAAGAGCACACAGATCGCTGCAGGCACGCCCCCCCACCAGGAGCACACCCAAGACCGATCATCGCCAAACTCCTCAACTATAGGGATGGAGACACAGTACTACGTCTATAATGAGAAGAGGGTCCCATACAATACCAAGGCAATGAGATCACTTTCTATCCCGACTTCACTGCAAACGTCCAAGCAGCACACAGGGAATACATCCCAGCAAAAAAGAAACCACAAACTCTGGGACTTACATACGCCATGCTGTACCCGGCCTGCTTAGGGGTCAATCATGCGGGCACACAGAATGTATTCAACTCCCCGAAAGAAGTCATGGACTTCATTAAGTCCCAGGGACGACAATGCTGAACCGCGCCACGATCCGATGTAGACACCACAGATGCCGGAGACTAATATACCTTGATAAGCATCTTAGCTGCAGAGGGGGTAGAACCCCCCAGTTAGATGATTGCAGATAACCAGAACCAGGCAAGACCCCTCCCCTCCATAAGTCTGAGCATAGCCAATGCATAGACTTATAGCAGACTATAGGTCGTTCATAAGGGAATTTGTCCCAGAGCATGTAACACATCTGAATGCACCAATATGCTTTCATGGTTGATGTCCATAGTGAGTAAATAGCTCTCCCCTAGTGCATCTTAAATGTTGGGTCAGCAAAAATAACTAATGTCCCGGCCCCCTCTGTTACACTGGAGGGCAGATGGTGCCTCGCTTCCCACCAAAAGGGTACCCCCCACTGAATATGCTCTCTGCAACAAGTTGTTTTGGTCCATTTGGACCACAGTGTTTTGTATTACTGTATTTGTTTGTTTTCTCTGGACAGGGGATGGCTTTGGTAAGATCGATACGCCAAAGTGGGAGGGGGGTTTGTTTAGTTCCCTGTTTGAGACTCGTAGCATATACTCTACAATGAGCACATTGATACACTCCCGGCCGCGTGGCCCCCTCACGAAAGGAGACAGCACAAATGCAGGCATAGATGTCTACGGCAACTGGTAATCTCAATTTTCTCACCTGGAATGTATGTGGCCTAAACAACCCTAAAAAGGTCTGACAGGTGTTTGCGTACCTACATCGCCATCCTACACACATTGCGTTTATACAGGAGACACACCTTACCACACAAACAGCTGCCAGGATGGGGCGAGATGGGCACATACGAAATTGGCATCCTCCTACTCCTCTTACTCCAGAGGAGTCCTCATACTGGTCCGCAGTGGTACCACATTTCACACACTATACTCTCAAGAAGACGACCAAGGCAGATATATCATATGGCAGGGCATGCGTGATGGAACAATTCTAACCCTAATTAATTAATTTATATGGCCCAAATGTTGACGACCCCGGGCTATACACCACAATCTACACCCGCCTATATAACCTACAACCCTCCACTGTTCTTTGGGGGCGGGAATTCAACTTCACACTTGACCCCCTCCGCGATAGGTCTGCCGCCCAATCCAGACAAACCAGACAAGCAACCAAAGTACTCAAAACGGAATGGGGGACTATGGACTGGTCGATATATGGCGAGTCCGCCATCCGGAGGGGCAGGAAGGCATGTTTATTTCCACTACACGCTGTATGTGGTCGTGCTTGGATTATTGGTTCATTTCTGTGGGGGCTAATGCATGGGTGGTGGATGCGGCCACCTTCCCAGGACGCTGTCGGAACACTCTCCGGTCATGTTGTCACTAGCACTCCTACGCAGAGATCCACAGCCGTTTCAATGGAAACTGCAGCCCACCTCTCTCCTAGACGCAGTCTTTAGGATGGCAATCATACAGTACTTTGAAAAGAATAAAAATGTGGTTACTTCAGTGAGCGTACTATGGGAAGCCTTTATGGTTACCATACGTGGCACTTGCATGGGGCTTCGGCCTGGAGTCCTGCGCTCACTTCGTTCCCGTTTGGGCACACTTGAGTGCATGTTACAGGCGGCGGAGAGGGCCTATCAGGCTAATTCAGATCCAAAGACATTAGCAGATATAAGGACGCATTTGACAGAATACAATGAAGTGGCATTGCGTTACGTGGCACGGGGGTACGGAGAGGGGGGCTGACCAGGGCGCAGCTTAGCATCCAAAATTCGTGAGCCTCATGATGCGCCACACATACTTACCATCACAACCCCAAGGGGGCAGCAATGTCATGACTCTCAGGCGATCGTAGAACAATTTGCTGAATTTTACACACAGAAATACAGTAAACGCCCCTCGGCGGCTGAGCATGACACAGTGCAGTACTTGGATGAGATAGCATTGGCTTGGCTGTCACCGGAGCAACTAGAGTATCTGATACAGCCAATCTCAGAGGAGTAAGTTAGTGATGCCTTCCGTGCACTACCAAACGGAAAGATGCAGGGAGGAGATGGCCTCCCTACCGAATTCTATAGATGTTCGCAAACCTACTAATCCTTCCCCTCATGGAAATGTTCAAAGAGGCGTACGATAATCACATGCTGCCCCCCACTCTTCGGAGGCACTACTGGTTACGCTCCTGAAACCAGGTAAGGTGCCTGAAAAGGTCGACTCTTACTGCCTGTTATCATTAATCAACACAGACGTCAAAATACTGGTGAAAATGATTGCATCCCGACTGCAGCCCCTATTACCGAATATGGTCCTACCGGACCAAGCAGGATTTGTGCCCTCGCGCTCCACAACCCACAACCTTCCCACGCTTTTTGCAGTCCTACACCAATTAAACCCATCATTGCCAGCGGCAGCAGTCTTCCTAGAAGCCGCAAAGGCATTTGACTCTATTCAATGGCCCTACATGTTCACAGTGCTGGCTCGTATGGGAATACCGCTGACTTTTTTGCACTGGATTCGTATACTGTATACCAATCCGACAGCCCGAGTCTGGGTGAACGGACTCATCTCTAACCCCATAAGGATCTGCAGAGGTGCACGACAAGGGTGCCCTGTTTCCCCCATACTATTTGCTCTAGCGCTAGAGCCCCTCACCTGCATTACGGTTCCGGCAGCGTCCATTGGTTATCTCACTGTACGCCAATGACATGTTGGTGTATGTGAGGGATCCAAGTACAAACCTTGATCCAACGGTGCGCGAATATGTTAGATAAGAATGGTACTCAGGACTGTGCATTAACTGGTCCAAGTCGGTAATTCTCCTGTTGACACCTGCTACTGTACCCCATGAACAAAAAATACCCCCTGGAATGGTGCAAAGACCCGCTAAAATATCTAGGAATAGTAGTGATCCGCCAGAACTATGGCATGGCCATATCGCACCTGCAGGATAAGGTGGCTCGTTGGACACGTCTCCGCGTATCCCTGGCAGATAGACTGACACTCATAAAAATGGTTGTACTGCCTAAGTTCTTATATCTATTTATAAACATCCCCATCCCGCTGACACAGACCTTTTTCAAAACGCTGCAATCCTGTCTAATGACCTTAACGTGGGCGGGAAAGCAACCCAGGATTGGCTGGCAGACACTCATGTGTCCATATGCACAAGGTGGATTTCGTGCACCAGACTTTCAGCTACATTATCTATGCGTGCAAGCCCACTTTGCACACTACTGGTTTCACCCACAGCGATACATGTCCCATACTGCTGTTGAAAACGACGAATCCTATCTTACTCCTCTCACAGCCGCCCTCCAACACATGCAACCAACAGCTGCATGGCAGACCGCTGTCCTGGTGACTGTCACAGCTAGAGCATGGCAAACACTAGCTCCCTCCTCACGAAAGACCCCAATGTATGCCCGTCCTTACCCCTGCTGCAGCATCCACGCATATCAGTCACAAGAGAATCAGGGGCGCTTTTAACATTGAGGGAGACGGGACTGCAAGTAATGGGAGACATCTTTCCCAATGGGTCCTTCATCACACTCGAAGAGTTCAGCGGGCACCGTGAATGCACCCATCTACAAAGATTTGTGTATTATAGATTAAGAACAGCTCTAAGGCCTTATACCCCTCCTTTCCACAAGAGCCACCTGCTCTCCACTCATACAGAAGCTGCTCACAGGAGCAGACCGTAAAAACCTTATCACAAGGCTATATAACTCCTCCCAGGCAGATCAAAGTACGAGCGCAGACACGGCTACAGACAGGTGGAGCGAAGCACTGTGGAACCCACAAACGAAGGTAGTATGGGAGTTCTGCAGTGCTCTCCTAGGCAAGCTCACATCCAATTGTAACCTCAGGATCATACACTACAAATACCTACAGGAGGCCTACTACACTCCCCTTCAACTCTGCAAATACGGGCTACGCACCAACGCACACTGTGTGCGCTGTAGATCGCCAGAGGCAGATTTTCTCCAGCTGGCATGGGTATGCGGCCGGATAGCCAAATACCGGGAGCAGATCACACAAACATTGTCGAGGATAGTGTAAGAGCGCGTAGAATACTCCCCTAAGGTCTGCTTACTAGGATTTGTCAAATCACTTCAGCCAGCAAATCGCAAATTGGTAACAATAGCATTGCTGTTAGCTAAACTCAGGGTATCGATGTGCAAGGGGGGAGATACCAGAGCACACTGATTGGCTCCAAGATTTAGCGTATTGGAAGACTCAGCATGAAACATATGCCAAAGAGTTACCCCCACCCTCGCGACCAAAGGATGTTTTTTGGCCCCATATGTCTCTTATCTAACGTCCTGCTCTATAGAATTAAACGATCTCAAATGCTGAACAATGTATGGCTGTATGTTGGGAGACCATACGGTACTAGGAGAACATTTGCATATGATGTATAAGTTTATTCTATGCTAGAGCTTCTTTTCCTTTGTGGGGTTCTCTTTGTTAGCAATGTGACTGTTTGTGTAGTCATGTAATAGAAAATCAATATATATATATATTTTTTAAACGTCTTTGATCCCTGAAGCTTTGCATGAATCCTGAACTAGAGAGAACACAAAGTGGGTACCTTTTGTCTCTCCATATACAAAGGGAAATCCCAAACCTAGGTATGAAATCCCTGAAGAGCCTTTTCAAGTTCTAATGTATTTATTTACGAGAATTCATCTTATAGAAATAACAAATCAATATGTATAAAATCACATATAAACAGACAAACTTCACAAAAAGCTAGAAAAATCGCAACATAAAATAAAGCACTAGATGGTATTCCCTTCAAAACATCTGTAATGATCCCACCAATCCAGTAAAGTGCACTATACTGAGGGGCTGATTAGGATGGCGGTCGGACTTTTGTCCGACCGCCATCCTTTCGTAAATGGGACCCCCTGACAGGCTGTTGGCGGTACCGCCAAAGGTATTAGTATGCCACCGCCACCACGGCGGTCGCAAAGCCTATGTTTTGTATTGCGGCGTGTGCTGCTGGCTGCAGCATACGCCGCAGAATAAAAAAGGGACACTGCACATATCCCTGCACTACGTGGCACGCACCATGCGGTGCCTGCTACATGGTGCAGGGATATGTAGGGGGCACCATAGGTGCCCCCCAAAACCCACAGCTGAGGGCCAGGAGGGAAGGGGGGCACGCTACGGGACCCCAAATTTCGTTTCCGCCAGCCTTTTCATGGCGGGTTAACCACCATGAAACGGCGGGCGGAAAGGGACATTGTAATCCCTACGGCGGTGCCTGGCAGGCACCGCCACCATTATAGGGAATACTATCCCTCCAAAGCACCGGCGGGCTCAAGGAGCAAGTCAGATGCGTGCCGGTCGGACTTTCCGAACACCGACCATCCGCCTGCCATTGTAATATGGCGGGCGGCAAACACGGTTACGATGGTAGTGGGACCGCCACCGACTGGCTGTTGGTGGCGGTCTCACCGTCATCGTAATCAGGCCCTAAGTTACCAAAAGTATCTTTTCTCCTTTTTTTATTAAAGGGTAATAATTCTAACCTGGAAAAATAAACACCACTGTATTTTATGCTTATAATTCTAGGATTTCTGAATAGCATTAATAAATCTTTAAAGTGCAACAGTGTCATCAAAGTTCTTCATTTCAAATAAAGTGCTCAGTTGCTCAGTGCTTCTGGCCTTGAATAGACTCTGTACCTTTTGAAAATGGGCAAAGAGTCAATTTTCTTAGCTCTTTAAAATATATATAGTCAAGGAATATATGGGTTATGAAAATGTTAACACCATGTGCACATAAGCATTTCGTTGAATTCTGTCTTAGTGAAAAGAGATTCTCCTTAGCGGGTCGACGCCAATGTGAACGACTAAAATTTGGTGTTGCATTCTCCTGTCTGGAATTTTTGTTAAATAAGGGAAAATCCCTGAGTCTCCCAGAAGTTCAATAGAGTGCGCTACAGATCTTTTGGTCAGCAAGTAAGCCCTATCTGCCAATAGGCTGAGAGCTCTTGCATTTTCAATAAGCAAGGATTTTACCTTCCCCACAGTCTTTGAATGATTAATAACCCCATCAAATTTAAATAAAGAGTTGCTAACAAACGTAACAATTTGACTTGAAAGTGAGCCTTGATGGTATTGAGAGCCTCTCACTAATTTTGTGGAAAATTCAGGAATAGCGCGATTCCTAAAAAGAGAAAATAAAAATCTCAGAGCATGGTTTTCTGCTAATGAGTCCCAGGAGATCGTACCTAATTCAAGCTGAAAGTCCTGGATTATAGCATTTTGGGGAACAGAGAATAACGTCTTCAAACACACTCTTTCCACACTGTCCCAGTTTACTCTGTTATCAGGGCCCAACACTTCTGCCCCACACAGTCCTTGGGGATCAACTTGCCTTGAATTGCCTTTTTCAGAGGCTCCGCTGATAGTAAAGTGCACATTTACTGGTACTATTAAGGAGGTTTTTAAAGTGCTCAAGTGCTGGTCCCATCTCAAGTTACCAGAAAACTAAATGCACAAGGACTTGTGTGTCCTAATCTGCTCCAATCGGACATCATTAAGGAACCAAGCAACCTTCTTGGGTCTATTTGAAAAAACTGAAGTCTTTGTTTTATCTGCATTGATCGTAAGCATGTTACTTTCACAATATGCATAGAGAATGTTAAGTTTGTGTTGTAAGCCGACTGGTATATTGTCCATAAGGATGAGATTGTCTATATATATTTAGCATAGGGTGTGCTGACCTCCGATTTTTGGAGAAAACTAATTTACAGCAGATAGTTTGCCTGGGAGATCGAAAATAAAAATACTAAAAAGAAATGGGGGCTAGAGCACATCCCTGGTGCAATCCATGGTTAGCAGGGATTCTATCTGATAGGATACCATCCCCATCAAGTTCAACTTGTGCACAATTTTGCGGATGGAGCCTCTGTATGGATGCCTAAATATCTAAGGGAATATTATCTTTTAATTTCTGCCACAGAATTGCATGATCAGCCATGTCAAATGTGGCTCTAAAGTCGACAAAGCAGCAACATAGGTTGCCGACAAAGAGAACCGCCCAACCTGTTGTAGCCCAAAGGGCCAGATAGTGGTCCACTGTCGAGTAATTTTCCCTCAAGCCTCCCTGCTCTCTAGGAATGCTGCCTGCTTCAAAAGCCCAGCTTTCGAGATGGAGTAATAGCATACATTTTTGAGGTAGTATCTAAAAGGGAGATCGGGCGGTAGTTTGCAGGATCAGATCTGAAAGTCCTTCATGCCACATGAGAGTTGGAGCTTGAGGCAGAATGGCCCACCCCTTAATGACAACCTCTTGCTGATCCTCCAGACTTTCAATGCCTAGGGTACAGAGCTCCTCTTCTGCTTCTTGGATATGATGGGGCAAGGTTGCACTGAAATTTTACCCAAGTGGCATCACCGCCCTTCAACTTGATGAATCACACCAAAAACATATTCGATGAAGCTTTTAGACTCGAGACTATCTTAAACATTTCTAGAAGATGTGAACAATTGAGGAGGCGCATCTTACATTTTTTTTATTTACCCTTTTTTTGAATGTTTAAAAGAAAGAGTGTTAGTGACATGCAGATCCTTCTATAAGGCAGTTGGAGTTAGGTTGGAAAATTGCCTCCAGTGGTTATTTTTCTCTGTATTTTTGCTGCAATCAGGAACGGGATATTCCTCCATCAAAGGATCTGAAAAGCAAACTGTGTTGCCCGGTCTTTGCATACCATGTGTGGTAACTCCTATTGCTGATTTCTTTTCACATATTGACGGCTTAGCTGTAAGGTTTAGAAGAGATTGAGTAGGACTCTTCCAGCCTAGGCCTCCCTTTCACTATTAAATAGCCGATTTTTTAAGCAGTTTTTAGCTTTAAAGATGTTTTGATTTTACATTTAGACTTTGGCTCTGTACCTTTCTCCAACTTTATAAACCAGTGAAGGATAGCGGGAGCCGAAAACATTGTGGTCACCTTGAGCTGGGTCTTGTGAATGTGATCTATCTACGATTCCAGTGGAGATGTACAACTCCTGTGAAGCTGGAAATTTCTGCCTTAATACTTTCTAGCAAAGCTACCTGTTTGGCTTGCTGTGAAGTACACAAAACATAGGCCTTCAACATGCCCTGGAATGTCGTTTGCATAAGGGAGAACATGTGTAGCAGCGAGCCTTCGGTAGGTCCACTCTGATTCAGCGGCGGTTCCTCCATAGGAGTGTCGCCAACCGCACTGCTGCGTAGAAACTGAAAAATAAAATTATTTCACTACTATTTGCCAGCAAACGGAGTGTGGGGGTGGTGCCAGTGCATCACTGCTGTTGATTGGCAGCAGTGAGGAGTGACTACTTCAGTTAGAAGTGCGCATGTTGGTTTGGCCGGCTAACTTGCTATGGCCAAGCAGACATGCGTTGTTCAAACCTCTCCAACCCAGAGGTCTTAGACAGCTGAGTTAGAAAGAGGGCGCAGGCCTCTAGTGCCTTTCGGAGTGGAGCGCCAGCTCGTCCCAGCCAATCCAGACGCTTCACTCATGCTGCTTAACAGCATGAGAGCAGCGTCTTGATTGGATAAGGGAGTTGGCTGTGGGACCTCTAGCTCAGACTGGAGTCTGGAGCCAGGAACATCGAGGACGTGCAGTGTAAGGTAAGTTAAACAAATGTTTTTGTGTATATTGCTTTATGCGCCCCTCCGATTTACATTTGTAGTGAGTGCAGTCTGTACTGTATATTACACCGTGAGTACAGCCAGACTCGGGGCGCTGTGACCCTTACCTATACAGCCAATGTAGAAAGGTGCCAAATGAACTATGGTCGCTTTCTGGGGTACACTTGATAACTTAATTTTGCGCAATTATTGTTTTTAGCATGTTTTATTGTCACTTAATCCGTATTTTATTTTTTAACAATCAGGGAGTGTGCATGGCATGGTTATGCATTTGGGCTTGCATTTCTTCTCTTTCATTTTCCGGACAATGGAACTGCGTCACATGGTTTTGTTTCACTTCACGACATGGATCGATTTCAGCTGTGTTGCTCACGCAGCGTTTATTAAAGCACAGCTTGTTTGGCAGTTATTTTGTTGGTTCTTTGCAAGTCGTATTGTATGGTTCCGGCGTTTGAATGGCAATTTAGGTTCCACTAGCCCTGGGGTATTATTTTAGATACATTGTAAGTTATTTTTTTTTTGTACTAGATCTTTTTTCAAACACTTGCTTTTGCTTTGGGTTTGCACGTTTTTGATTAAGCACAGGATATTTTTCATATTAGAGCACCGGACACATTTTGTATTTATTACGTTATTTATTTAATTCAAAATATGTTCTTTAGCAGCACGAACATTGTGTTGCAGTCATTTTTGAGCAAGTCATGGTGATGGTTTCTGTATATCCATGCGTATTGAATTGCATGCTAACTCACGGGGTTATTATGATGGGGGTGAACCCGCCACTGGCAGCCTGCCGGTGGCGGGTTCACC
Organism: Calotriton arnoldi; assembly: GCA_963921515.1. Classification (NCBI taxonomy): domain Eukaryota; kingdom Metazoa; phylum Chordata; class Amphibia; order Caudata; family Salamandridae; genus Calotriton; species Calotriton arnoldi. The sequence goes on along the minus strand of CAWUFW010011641.1, from coordinate 575,224 downwards.
ACCATCGTGCGGCCATTCTCCGCCCGCCAGATTAGGATGGTGTGCTGACGGACCACGGGTCCGACACAGGCAATCGTTACATACCTAGAATGGTGGTGGTGCCTAGCACGCACCGTCCGCCACATTAGGATGCTGTATCAAGCCAGCCTTTCAATGGCGGTTCAACTGCCATTCAAAGGCTGGCGGAGATGTACTTTGGGGCCCGTTGTGGGCCACCCTTGTGCAGGGGCATGGGAATTGTGCACTTGGGGGGCACCTATGGTCCCCCCTACAGTTTCCTGCACCAGGCGGCAGGCACCACGTGGTGCCTGCCACATAGTGCAGGGAAATGCACAACATGCATTTTTGCCATTGCGGCGGATGCTTCAGCCAGCAGCACCCGCCGCAATGGTAAACATGCGTGATGCGACCGCCACAGTGGCGGTTGCATTATAATTGCATGTGCGGGACCGCTGCCATATGGGCGGGAGGTCCCGATTCCCGGGATGATGGCGGACGGACTTAAGTCCGTCCGCCATCATAATCACCCCCTCAGTGTTTATCCGTTCATTTATGTTTGTGGTTTATGAGGCAAAGGATGGTCGCTGATGTACCTTCTTTTATTACGTTACCCCGGATGAAGGGCTCTTTGCCGGAAATGCATTGGGTGCATAAATATCGTTGTTACCTTAGATGAATAATGCATTCCGACATGTTCTTGATAAATGCCCGGATGGGCATTTCTTTTACATTTGAAGACTGGAAGCATGTTCGCCTCCGCATGAACTTTGAAAAACGTTGGAATTTTATTTTCAAGAACTTTGATTAAAGATTGATTTCTTTGGAGTAAGTACAAGGATTACATTGTTGCAAATCTTTTGGCTGTTTTGGGCTATTTGTCTTGGCTCTGGTGCACACAAGGTAGTTGGAAAACATTTTCCTGCTTGGGGCAGAGCCATTATTTCGCCTATGAGCATTCAACTTAAACTTTTGTCAAGTGTGTTGTAATTTGAGTGTGCATTCTACCATTTATTGATGTGCACTCTACTCCGCTATCCAGTCCTCGTACGCCCGCAATAACAAATGTGTAGCGCTCGAGTCACGAAAGGGTACTGCTAGTCTCTGGAAGAAGGGTGAGCTGCTGATTGGCGGTGACATCAGGCACTGCTCACTGGCTCTCACAGTCTCACTCAGTGAGCACCATGAGCATCAGCACTTGAGTGACTAAGTCCCTCCAGTACTGGCTGCTGCTTGCTGCGCTGTCCCACTGGTGCCACTGTGTGTGCCCGTCTGCCAGCCTCAATGTCTTTTCTCCTTTGCCCGCTCTCCACAGCACACAATCCCAAACCAGTAAGCAATTGTGCTGAAAACAGACTACAACATTGGGAACCAACCCCAGTGCCCACACTCTGCAGTGCCTGCACAGGGACATCTTAAGGATTTTGGAGGCCCTGGGCCATATGTATTTTGGGGGACACTGTTGGAAACAGCTTTGAATTTATGATCCAATTGCAGCTCTTTCACGCCCTATTTGGCCATGTCACTGACAGTGCACAGGGAGACTGATCTAAATTCTAAATGTGTTTCCATCTAATATTCAGGGATTGCAATGTGTAACTTGGAATACATCCCCCGCCATAACCTCCTCCTTCAGTTCAAAATCACTCGCTACGCTATATCATGTGTTCAACTTAGATCTAATTTTTCTGACCCACCACTTTTAGAATACACCAGCCGCCACTGCCCTGATCTACTGCAGGCCTGGTTCTAGACGGGTGGGCCAGGCCCATCCAAAAATGACCTTTGGCCCTCCCAGTCACGGCATAAAATCCAAATCAAAATGCACCTGTTAAAGTTTCCCAACTTCTCCTGTGTCGTCGGCCGAACATTGAGGTGTTTTCCGAGTTCCTCTTTACTCTTACTGGAGTTGCGTGATTGGACCAGGGTCTGTGACTCGAAGAAGACACATTCACGCATCTCCTTTCAGATATGTGGGCTCTACGGATATTGAATAAGGGAGTTTATATATAGTTTTTGGAATATTTAAATTAATTTAAATCAATTATTTAAGAATACTAATTAAAAAAACGTAAAATAATTGTAACATTTTTTGCAATAAAAAAATTAAAATCAAAATAATTGAAAATGTATTATTTATATTAAAATTTATAACAAAAGTATATTTTAATATATTGTGTTATGTGTTTTTTATTATAAATTATTACTTAACATTAAAAAATAAATGTTTTCTTTTATCAAAATGAGGAGAATAATTTTTGAAAAATGTTAGTTACATTGAAGTCGAAATAGTAAATGTTGGCCCTTTAATGTCTAAACCTTTTCCTGAGATAAGTTGTATTGTAGTGAGAGTGTTCATGTTGTCTTTTTAGTGTCCAGCACCTTCCCTGAGTTAAGTTAAATTGTAGTGGGAATAGTAAATGTTGCCCCTGTAGTGTCCAAAACCTTCCCTGAGATGAGTTGTAGTACAGTGAGAATTGTTCATGTTGCCTCTTATCAATTGTGTGTCTTTTGCTTTCTCGCCTTAAGTGCGCCGGGTATGCCCAGACGTGGGTACCGGGCTCACTGTGCCACTGGATTCAAGCTATCCTGGCCGATGAGGGGTGAAACCCCGAAACCGGTCCTAGGATGGATGCTTGTTTCTGGTACAGGGAGGACCTGGCTTGGCAGTTCGGGCTGGACTGTTCCCATGAGGCACAGGGTCAAGACTGATTTGCATATGGCCAGGTCTAAACTGGGGTGGCATGGTGAGCAAAAGAATGATGGATTTAACCCAGATCTCTTGACTGGTGGTGAATGTTTTGATTTGTTCTGCATTACATCCATCAATTGTGTGTCTTTTGCTTTCTCGCCCTAAGTGCTCCGGGTATGCCCAGACGTGGGTCCCGGGCTCACTGTGCCACTGGCTTCAAGCAATCCTGGCTGATGAGAGGTGAAACCCCGAAACCGGTCCTAGGATGCTTGTTTCCGGTCCAGGGAAGACCTGGCTTGGCAGTTCGGGCTGGACTGTTCCCATGAGGCACAGGGTCAAGACTGATTTGCATATGGCCAGGTCTAAACTGGGGTGGCATGGTGAGCAAAAGAATGATGGATTTAACCCAGATCTCTTGACTGGGGGTGAATGTTTTGATTTGTTCTGCATTCCGTCCATCAATTTTGTGTCTTCTGCTTTCTCGTTCTAAGTGCATCGGGTATGCCCAGACGTGGGTCCCGGGCTCACTGTGCCACTGGCTTCAAGCAATCCTGGCTGATGAGAGGTGAAACCCCGAAACCGGTCCTAGGATGCTTGTTTCCGGTCCAGGGAAGACCTGGCTTGGCAGTTCGGGCTGGACTGTTCCCATGAGGCACAGGGTCAAGACTGATTTGCATATGGCCAGGTCTAAACTGGGGTGGCATGGTGAGCAAAAGAATGATGGATTTAACCCAGATCTCTTGACTGGGGGTGAATGTTTTGATTTGTTCTGCATTCCGTCCATCAATTTTGTGTCTTCTGCTTTCTCGTTCTAAGTGCATCGGGTATGCCCAGACGTGGGTCCCGGGCTCACTGTACCACTGGATTCAAGCAATCCTGGCTGATGAGGGGTGAAACCCCGAAACAGGTCCTAGGATGCTTGTTTCCCAGATCTCTTGACTGGGGGTGAATGTTTTGATTTGTTCTGCATTCCGTCCATCAATTGTGTGTCTTTTGCTTTTTATTGTCCAGCACTATCCCTGCCTTAAGTTAGATTGGAGTAAGAATAGAAATTGTTGCCCCTTTAGTGTCCAGGCTCTGCCTGGAGTTAAGTTACATTGGAATGGGAATAGTAAATCTTGCCCTTTAGTGTCCAAAACCTTCCTTGAGATAAGTTGTATTGGAGTGGGAATAGTTCATGTTGTATTATTAGTGTTCAACACATTCCCTGAGTTAAGTTACATTGGAGTGAGAACAGTAAATGTTGCCCCTTTAGTGTCCAAAACCTTCCCTGAGATAAGTTATATTGCAGTGGTAATGGTTCACGTTGCCTTTATAGTGTCCAGGCCCTTCCTGGAGTTACCTTAGATTGAGTGGGAATAGTAAATGGTGCCCCTTTAGTGTTCAACACCTTCCCTGAGTTAAGTTACTTTGGAGTGGGAACAGTAAATCTTGCCCATTTATTGTCCAAATCCTTCCCTGAGATAAGTTGTATTGGAGTGGGAATAATTCAAGTTGTATTTTTAGTGTCCAGCACCTTCCCTGAGTTAAATTAGATTGGAGTGAAAATAGTAAATGTTGCCCTTTTAGTGTCCAGGCCCTTCCCTGAGTTAAGTTACATTTGAGTGGTTACTAGTAAATGTTGCCCCTTTAGTGTCCAATATCTTCCCTGATTTATTTTATCTTGGAGTGGGAAAAGTATATTTAACCCTTTTTGTTTTGAAAACCTTGTTTGATGTATGTTGTATTGGAGAGGAAATAGAGAATAGAGAATGGTTGGTGCTATAGATATGTGTTTTGTTTGTTTGTGGTGAAGTGGTAGTAGTATGTGTTATATTTGTAGTGTTTACCAATTAGTAAAAGTAGTTTTTGCATTGGTATGTTAGAAAAGTGTAGTGTTTGCAGTTTATTAATACTTTAATATTAAGTAGTGTGAGAAGAAAACAATACACATATGACTTTTAATTATTTTTATTTTCAAGAAAACAAGTTATTTCAATTTTTAATATTTTTGATATATATTTATTAGAAAAGAAATGGTGTTCTTTTTTAACATGTAAAATATTTTTTAATAGTTGTTACGTAAATACATGAGAAATGTTTATGAAGACATTTTCAGTAATATACATTTTCCCTTTTGTCTTACAAAATTGTGCATTTTTAATTATTTTTCACAAACATATTTTACATACATTTTTATACTGTTAACTAACATAAATATTTGTATTATATATTAACTAATTTTATATATGTTATAAAATTATTTATTATATATAACACATTGTTTAATAATTGTTAAGAAAATACAGAAAAGATGTATCTGAATACTTTTTCAGTAATGTACATTTTAATATTTTTTGTAACATTGTATAGTTTTTTCTAAGTGTTCATAATTTTTTAACATATATGTTTATGCCGTTATTTCACATTAATATTTTTAATAGATATTATATACATTATAATATTATTATTTTTTTTAATGTTATTTTTTTGCTCTGATACCCGATACCTTCGGGTCAAGTTTGCGCTATATAAAACTTCGTAAAATTAAAAATATTGTATTTTTGGGACATTCTTGTACGTGTTATATTTTTAAACATTTTATAATGCATTTTTATAACATTTTTGCTATTTTTCCCATTGATATCTATGGGGGAATAGTCTTTTTTTGTATTTTTATTAGGCGGCCATTTTTTTTTTTACTGCTAACTCAATTTAGTAATCTATTGCTGTTATTTTTTGGTTGTTCATGGAGGAAAGATGTCGTGGTTGGCTACTATTCTTCGTCGGTAAAGGTAAGTTCATTTCTACCTATTTGTAAGGTATTTCTAAGGTAGGGAGAGGTAGGATAGTTGTGCATATGATATGTATGGTGTTATTAGTGAGATTATTGTGTTATATTGTTTTTTGGATGCTATTTGGTATTGTGTAGGTATATTATGTGTTGTAGGAATTAAAGTGTTTTTAATATAAGTTTTTATGTGTAGTGTATGTATTGCTGAGTAGTTTTGTATATGTTAATATTATGTATGTATATATTTGGGAATGTAGTGTTTTGTGCGGGAGGGTGTTTTCTCTAGTTTTTTGCAGGTTTTATTTTCCTGGACGGTTCTAAGGGAAGTCGGACGTCCCATATTTTTGAGTGTTTTTTTAAGGAAATTTGAATTCGATTTCCTTGTTGTTTAGGTTTCCTGGAGCAGTTCTTTTTCTAAAACTATTTTTTTATGGAACCTACAGACTGTGGATTGCCTCGAGGGATTCGTTTTTTATAAAGTATATTTTTTCATTTTTTTGAAGGGGCCTATTACTATCGTTTATACAACATTTTGGTGGATTGGTGGATTTCTTTTTGGGACTATGTGGATTTGAACACAGATCTGCAGCTGCAAAATCTTAAGTTAATTTTATTAATTTACTGTGGGTGGGAAATGTTATATATTTATAATTATGTTATGCTGATAAATTTACTATGTGGTTTTGTTGAAACTATGTGATTTATTTTTAAAATGATGTGTAGGTTGTTTAGTTTGTTTTATGTATTAAATAATTTAAAATATTTTTTTAGATAATAGTTTTATTATTTTATTATCTCAGTGAGTAATGCAGAATTTAGAGTTAATATTTTACTGCTATAATAATATTTTAATCATTTTTTGAAAAATATTTTAAAATTATTTTTGTGTATTATGTTCTGGTTTCCTAGATGAATGGTTGCTTTTATATGTAGTTTAGAGGACAGATTTGGCTATTACTTCTAAGTAGTCTAGTCCTTTGTTGTTTATATAGTTTTACTTTGAATTGTAGATGTTCATACATTTTTTTAGTTTGTTTTGTTAGTTCAGGACAGATTTCTGTTGCAGATTGTTTTAGTCTAAGTTCTAGGTAGCTTTGCTCTTTTTGAACGGCTTCTAATAATTTGTGTAAGGTAGACTGAGTTCTGCCTAGTGTGGTTTGGAAGGCATTATGCCATCCTTCCACTGTGATGTTTATTTTTGCCCCCTGTGCCAAGGTGCTGTCGTATGCATTCCACCATGGTATGTTAAACTTTGTCTGGCATCTGTGTCCTGACCTATGTAGTCTGCCTACCCATGTGTCCCGAAAGTAGTCCATTAGGGGAGCTAGTTTGTCTTCATTATTTTGGTAATAGGGACTTTCTATTAGAATGTTGTAATGGTTGGCTACTTCTGTCACAGGGACATAGGCTAGTGCATTATATTTTTTTTATTTCAAAGGTAAATTAGCTGTTGGTGGTGTATTCCACACTTAGGGCCTCAGTATGATGGCGGTCGGACTTTCGTCCGACCGCCATCATATCAGGGACGGGACCGCCCGACTTACTGTCGGCGGTCCTGCCATTGGTATTACAATGCGACCGCCGTCAAGGCGGTCACAAAGTGTATTTTTTGTATTGCAGCGTGTGCTGCGGTCTGCAGCACACGCCGCAGTACAAAAAATACACTTTTTGCATATCCCTGCGCTATGTGCCAGGCACATTGCTCTGGTTGGAGCCTTACATTAGAAATGGGGTTCCCAAGCATTTGTGTTATGGGGCAGTCTGCCCTCCTAGAATGGGGACCACAGGCTCTTGATTAGCAAAAAGAATTTCCTTTAGAAGCCTTCTCTGTTTAGAAGCATTTACCCAATGTAGGACCACCAACTCCTTGTTTGAGAATTTTAACAAAGCACTACAGCACTTTAATCTGAACAGGGCTGAGTTTATGGCAATGTCGTAGCATGAAGATTACCTCAAGGGATCAAGATATGTTCTCTTGTAGGGAAAAAAGGAAGATGGAGGTAATAGTTTCTACATGATCTGGGGTTCACCCTCAACCATAGTTAAAGTGGAACTTGGACCATGGCATTCATAGGTTTTTCTTACTGTTTTGGTTGAATATTTTACCATTAATTATTATTACAGGGCCATGGTTGGGCGTGGCTCCAATACGTAGATTGTGTAATCTCTGTGGGGTTTCCATACAAACCTTAGAGCATGTTCTTTTTGTAAGTCGCGCATTGCATAGTTATCATCGTTGTCTGTTGAAACCATAGTTTTTGAAATACAGAGAGGTCTATTTACTAAGATTTAACACCGTGTTTGAGTCATAAAAGTGATGCACAACGACGCAAAATCTTTTTTTTTACTTTCCAGCACTAAGCTTTTTTAGCGCTGGAAAACACTTGAAGGTATAGCAAGGCAGCGCACAGCGCTGCTTTGCATTACTTAGCAACAAGGGGGCATACCATGGGTGGTGCATGGGCGTTCCCATGCAACCACCCAACGTTTCTGACACTAAACCCTATTTACTTAAAAAAATAGACAGGGTTCAGCGTAAGAAAATAGCGCCATTTTACATAGGCGCTATGAAGAAGAAATGCTTTCATTTCTCCTTTCTTTTACGACTTTGTATGTGCACTGCACTGTACAGGTTTAAAGTTAGTCTAAGCATGGTATTGTGTACTGGAAGGGCTCCATCCAGTACAAAACCTATGCTAGACTCATGGAGACACCCTTGCACTATAGTGCAAAGGTGTGTCCGTGGCGCACAGCAGAATATTTCTGCACCGGCACTAGAGAGAGGGGAGGAGAGTGCCATATTTCTGTAAATATGACACTCTCCTGCTCTCTTCTTACGCAGCGCTGCATTTGTGACTGCTGCACTGCGCTGCATGAGAAACTAGTAAATCTGCCCCAGAGTGAGCTCAACAAAAGATGCCATGCAATTTTTATTTAATCCAGTAAATGAAATGATATGTTTTCCTTCTTTAAATGTTTTTTAGTAATGTATTGATTATGGGATTTGTATTTTATGTAAAGTGGATCTCATTGTAGATCTGTATCTTATAAATTAATTGAAGTGGGCTTTGTCTCTAAACGCTAGTACAGGTACATTAGGGGCATGACAAGGGGAGTAAATCTGTTCCTCTCTTCACATTGGGTGATTTGGATTTCCATCTGCTCTGTTTTTTGTGGCTCCAGGGCCACTTTTATTGCTGTTTGGAGCGCCATCCTGCTTCTCCTGCTACTGTGTACAGAGTGGACCTCACCTTTGCTCCCCAGCCCCAGTGGACAGAAATTAACCCTGCTACAGCCGTGCACCTTTTTTGAGTCCTACAGCTACTGTTTCATATGATCGTGCTGTGAGGCAAAGTTTGATTTTAAAGTTCAAAGCAGTTAAGTACATGTTGTTGAGGCATAGCTACTGTGGGTGTGGGTGGGTCAGGCTGATATCTTTCCCCCAGAAACATGCCAACCATTTGTTCACATTTCTAAAATTCTGCAAAAGCTTGGATATGATCCATAAATAAAACTTAGGGCCCGATTACGATGTTGTGCGGAACCTTTCCGCCCGGCACCGTTTCAGATTCAGATCCGACCGACTCGCAGTCGGCGGTTCCGCCCGACCGATCACGATGTGACCGAACACCGGTCGGATTCCCATTGTTTCCTATGGGAGCCCGTGTTCCACCCGACAACACAGGCTCCTATGGGGAAATGGGGTGTTTGCAGAAAACCCTGCACCGTATCGCGGACACTCCATGGTGCCTGCCACACAGTGTAGGGTTTTACAGGGGCGTCCCTCGGGTACCCCCTCGGCCCCCAACCGGATGCCGCAGGGTGAAGGGGGCCCTGCTAGGGGCCCCCAAATTCACATTACGACAGCCTTTTCGTGACGGACAGGCCGACTCGGAAAGGCTGTTGGAAACTGACATCGTAATTGCTCGGTCGGAAACGCTGTCAGTAGAGCTGTATGATGCGGTTCCGACCGACACGGATGCTCTGAGAGCCATTCGGAACCGATTTGGAAAGACCGTGCGGTTTACAATCCGACCACGAACATCGTAATCAGTCAGGCAGATTGTAAACCGACCGATTCGGTCAGAAGGGTTCCGACACGGTCGAGGAGATTCCGAATGTCAGGAGGATGCTTTCCGACCAACATCGTAATCGGGCCGTTAATGTAAAATCGTTTCTTTTCATTGTAACGTTTCTTTTCATTTCAATTGTCTGCTTTAACTATCAATCGGGTCATATGTGTAACTGTGAACACATTATAAAGTGCATTCTTCTTATATATACTATTTCAATATGAAACGGGAAAAAATACCAGCCTGGAGTGATTTTACTAATTTTTGTGCTAGCTGGAACATTACAATTCCAGTGACACCTGCATTAAACAGGCTATGCGGCAACCCAATGTGCGGGATGTAACATCCCCAAATGTTTGAATGTTGAGCTGCAGTATGTAGACTGTGAGGCATTGGTCTATTTTAGAGACATTGGATACTTTGGATGGAGGCTAGGGATGTTGGTGTGAGGAAAGGCAGGTACCCTGGTAAGCAGAAGACAAGAGGTACCAGGGACGTAGCTGCCATTGGTGCAGCAGGTGCAGTGCAATAAGGCTCAAGAGGTCGGATGGAGCCTCTGAACCTGATTATTGCAGTATTTCACAGTTCAAGCAAGAGGCCCATTTTTTCCATGCACCTATAACACACTGGTTACGCCACTGACAGATACCAGAGATGAAAACTCTTGGAAGTGAGGCTTTTTACGATTTTTGTTTCGAATTTAATATTATAGCCAGACACTGTAACTTCTTCCTCAACTATTGGCGGTATTGTGCACCTGTTTCAGGACCACAGTGGGGTCGGCAGACTGGTGTGATGGGATTCCCTGGACCTTGATGGCGACAGATCATTACCAGTGACGTAACATAAAATGATGGGGCCAACCTGCAGAATGTGTTGAGCGGCACCTGAGCCTCTGATTTCTCTATGTATATCTATTCATTGGTATTGGGTTGAAGGGGGGCATCTGAAGGGTTGGGGGCTCCCCTGTACCACACGGGCTGCAGGGACCTGCGTTACACCAGTGATCATTCTATTGTAAGCTATAACGAACGTAGAAATATGCTGAATTTAGGTGCTCAGGGACACAGCACTCAAATTTAAATTACAAAAGTAAAATTGGAGTTTATCATTGAAAAGTTTGACACAAAATCATAAGTAGAACAGACTAGTTATACTTGGGTGGTTGCTCAAATCTGGAAGAAGGAGCATGTCTCCTGCTTAGGGGAATAGGTTTTAATCTCCTGGGGTTAGCGGCAACCAACTCTTGTGAAGGAGACAAACACCCTAAAGTTGATGTAGGCCAACCTGTTAGTCAGTTGCAGGTCTGGTGCTTGTGGTGATGAGTTGCTACTGTCTGTACTCCACAGCCAGCATCACTGCAAAGTTTTGTGCAGTTGCACTAATAGACTAGAGGAGAGATTAACTCAGAGTCAGCTACCGTGAACCTGATGGCTGTGCGCTACGCTGACTGCAACCAGCATCCAGTCTGTGTGAGATGAAAGGTGGTATCTTATTGAGGGGCATTATCTGGAAATTATGATTACATGGCATCCTGAATCTCATGGGATAGGAGTTCGTCAGAGGTAGAACGTGGTTAATGTGTCGATTTCTGTTATGTTAACCTACTCTTGCTTACCTTCCTTGCTCCTTTTACTCAGTAGTATGAGATGTAGAAATGGGATTTTAACACTTTCACGTAATATAGTGTCCCCAAACTCCTGTGCAAAGGACAGGAGCATTGCAGCCTGGAGAGTTGGTGATTTCAATCCCAATTACAGCAGTTCTGTCTAGGCCCGTTCCATTTAGGAAGGTTTCTCCCATGCAAATCTGGAGATATCAGAAATATTTGTCTGCAAGATGGATGACAGCTTCCCTCCATGTAATTATAGACATTGTTTCCAGTCCTACATTCTAAACTCACAAATCATTGGTATATTTGTTTTTCATCTAATTAATTTGATCAGAGCAAACTAAGACTACTACACCAAAATGCTTACATCACATTACCACTACCCACCCTTAAACCCTAAATTACCCTGAGCTCAGTTTACCACTACCCACCAATAAACCCTAAAAGCACCATTATATCCCTTCACTACTACCCACCCCTAAATCCTAAAATCGCCATTACACCCCTTTACCATTTCCCACCTCTAAACCCTCAAATTACCCTTAGCTGAATTTACCACTACCCACCCCTAAACCCGAAAATCACCCTTACACACCTTTACCACTACCCAGCCCTAAACCCTTAAAATACCCTTACCACCTTTTACCACTGCCCACCAAAACCCTAAAGCCACCTTAACCCCTAATATACTTCCTGTACATATGCGTATCATGCATGATAAAAGCATATACATGATAAAAGCATGCATGGCAAAGTCTTCTTTGTAAAGGCTTTGCATGGTAAAGACAGTGTAAAGGCTGTTTCCCAAGAAATATGAGCCATTTTGTGATTAAAACTATCTACGTCTACTGTCAACCACAACACTATAATGAACGTAGGTATCAGACTGTAGGCTGCAGTTTGGTACTTACTGCTGATATAACCCACCTGTAAGGGATACCCTACCTCAGTGTGTATTATGTTGTGTGACACTGGGGAAGAGGAGGGTCATGCTAGTAATGCCTTAAATTTACAATGGCAACCTGTACCTGGTGCAAGCATTAGGATACCCCTCTGTCGTTCTTGGGTGGATGCATAGTGCATATATACTGGCTGGCCATAACCCCTTGCACCCTTTTATGCATTGGTTTGCTCCTCTGTTGTTGCCAGATGGACCCAAAGCCATTTATCTAACTGCCTATAACAAGGTCATGTACGTGCTATACTTTCCTCTTGCTCCGGGATGGAGCCTGGGCAGATCTACTCTGGCTGCCTGTAAGTGATGCACTCCTTTGGACCACTCGTCATCACTGCTGGTTGGACTCAAGATTATTTGCCATGGCTGGCTGCATTCCTGATGGCCGCTCACCTGTCACTGGGTTATTATATAGAGCTATACCAGGACTGCCGCTATTGAGAGTATGTCGACTATCACTAATCTGTTGTAGCTAGGTGGTTCCTAATGTGACCTTCTCAATCAGATAATGTAAATTGTATGTATTCCATCTCTCACTCCTTCCTGCTATCGTGTATCTAGTTCATTGCTGCCAAGCTTCTCAGGTCCATGCGTGACTAATTAGACCAGTCCTGTTTTTTTTCCCTAGAACTCTGGGACCTGTAGTTCTAGTTTTATACTAGGTAAAATAGAACTACAAATCCCAGTATGCTAACATAAAAACGGGACTGGCCTTGCTAGCACGGACCTGGGAAACTTAGAAGCAATTCTAGTTGCAGTGGAAAAAAAAGATAAGAGCACCACTTTGATCACTCATGCACATCACTGTAACACTCCCCATGCTGGTCACACTGCAGTGCATCACTCTTTCAACTAAGCACTCACTCAGACAGGATCATTTTGAAAACCATATGAAGATGAAAATAAAATTGAAGAAACATCCCTGAGACAGTTTCAGTCCCCAGGAACCATACAGAGGCGCATGCAGTTCAATAGGCCTACAGACTGCTAAATCATAATGACTTGGATTAGGAGAGAGAGTTGAAAGGGGTCCCATGTAGAGCATATTCAGTTAATTGCCAAAGCAGCATAGCACCCCCATTTGGGGAGAATTCAGGACATATCTGCTAAAGGCAATGTCAATGTAGAGATATTGGCTATTACTTTCAAGTAACTCTCTTCATGCTCTGTATAGACACAGAATTGATCCTTTGCATCGTGGTGACTGTTTGGATGTAGATAAGTAGATATGATGTAATCTAGGGCTTGCAAGCTACCTCCAGAAGCGACATAAATTGGCCACGCTGTGCCCCACCCGAATGCATCCTTGGTCCATCCAGATAAAAATTCCTGGAGTCGGGCCTGATCTACTGAGCCTGACATTGAAAAACTAGTCTATGATTGATTACAAAATTGAGTCAATTCTCCATTTAAAATATTTTTCACATGGAAGGAGGCCTGTTGTTCATTAGGGGGGAAAACAATATGAGCAAAAAGAAAATCTTACCTTCCTCGACTGCCCCAGCCAAACTCCCTCCTCTAATAATTGACTTTGGGAGGAAGAAAGACGATGTCCAGTACTGCCCGTTGTCTTTGATAAGAGGTTTGAGAGGTTGGAAAGGGTATTTACAATAAGGTCAGCTGCTTCATTTTGCAGATCAATTAGCTCTCCAGGCTTACAGACAAGAAAATGCCCAGAGATAAGAGGAGCGGACACCCGGGACAGTTCTTCATTTTCTAATTCTCAAACCCCATCTAGCGAGGGCAGAGGCTGAGCACAAGCAGCATCAGAAAAATTGCGGAACAATTCGCTGACACAGGGGCCTCTGGTACTGATGTTACCACTCTCTCCGTAGTAGACTTCTAAGTTAGAACAGACAGGCGGGGTCTATTATTTTAAGATCATCTGTGACTACATGATCTTATACTTTTGAATGGTAGGTTTCCCGAAGATACACTCGTTTCTTATACTGTTCATTCTCCCCGTGGTCAGTCCCTTACTGATTACATGGTGGCGTCACATCAAATGTTTAAAACATGCTTGCACCTGAAGGTATTTAAGTGACCATAGTATCCTCTCTGTCTCAGCTGATTTAGAGTTAAAGGTCCTTAGCTCCTGGAATACCGCAGGGGATAAAGTGGCTTCTAATAAATCAAATGGGCGCTACCTCTGGTCCTGTAATAACAGAAAGGCTTTGGGCCAATGCCTTAGGGTAGCATGTTTGGGCCCAGTGAATATGTTCCAATATGACCCAATATTATGGTATGAAAGGAAAAGAAATTATATGGTCCACATTCATGCAAGGAGATAGTGGGATTCATTAAAAGTGCAAGAGCTTCCAGTGCCATGGGCCCAGATGACATCCCGATAGCAATCATTAAACAGGAGGATCTTTAATGGGCTACCTTTTTATCTCTGTTATTTCATTATTGCTACCTTTTGGGTGATATTTCACCCTCCTGGAAGGAAAGCATCATTGTTCCCCTATATAAAAAAGGACTGAAAACATCCCCAGCTAGTTATAGGCAAGTCGCTCTTCTGGATGCGACAGGCAAATTATTTGCTAAAAGTATTCTACTTCATTTCCAACAATGGGCATTTAGAAATAATATTCCCTCAGAGCAGGCTGGTTTTCAGAGTAATTGTGGTACCCTGGATAACATTGCGGCCTTACAAACAGTTATAGAAAAGTACCCCCAGTTGAGGGGCTTGCCCATGTACTCTGCATTTATTGACTTCTCCGATGGGGTAGACCGAGGGACGCTGTGGAGAAAATTACTTTTGTTAGTAATTACCGCACATCTCCGGAGGCTAATCATAGCTCTTCACTCTTTTACTTGGACCTAAGTCTGGACCGCCATCGCCGCGGGATGGAGACTGCCCGACATGTAGTCGGCGGCTCCACCCGCCATATTACGATCCGATTGCCTTGAAGGCTGTCAGAAACATGCCTTTTCCAATTGCGGATTGTGCTGCGGCCAGAAAAGGGCTGCAGCACAAGGCGCAATTGGAATAGGCATGTTTGTAAACATCCATGCACCGTGTGCCAGGCAGCATGTAGGGCCTGGCACATGGATGTTTGGGGGGGCCGCCACATTCCAGTGCCCATAGGGGCGGGGGCCCTGCGTGGGGCCCCCAGAGTCTCTTTTCCTCAGCCTTTACATGGCGGTCCCACCGCCATGTAAAGGCTGAGGGAAAGGGACATCCTAATCCCTAAGGCGGTGCTGCCGCAGGCACCGCCCCCATTGTAGGGGTTAGGCTCTGACAGCTGACCCGAAGGGCTCCTTGAGCCTGTCTGAGGTGGCACTCTTTCCCCCCGCCCAACTTGCTCCGACTTCCGGAATTGTAATCCAGCAGTCGTACCGATATACTGGATGTCGGGCAGACTGCCACCGACGGCCTATCGGTGGCGGTCCGCCCGACATCGGAATGAGGCCCCAAGTGTTGATGGGTGGGAACCTGGATTTATCATGAAAAGTTATGACACATGATGAATTGAAGCAGGGGTGTCTGTTGGCGCTGCTGCTATTTTCGCTTTACATTCATGATCTGCCCCGTAAAGTAGGACTGGCAAGGGGCACCCCCCTAAAATTGGCTGTAAGGACGTATGTTGCCTTTTATACACTGATGATGTAGTCCTGTTGGATTTAACACCAATAGGACTCCAAAGGAGCTTCAGGGCCTTGGAAGAATATACGGCGGAGCACTTCCTAAAAAAATAAACATCTCTAAAAGTAAAGTCCTGACTTTTAGATAGAAGGGTGCTAGAATCAGGCAGAATGTCAACTGGTTTTTGGGGAATGTTAAATGGAAAAAGTGCAATTTCACTTGTATTTGGCCAAGATTTTCCCCAGCAATTCTTGTGACAGAGATCATATAAATCACTGTACAAGTAAGGCACTCTCACAAGCTTCTGCTATTAATAGATTGCATAAGAGCTGCGGGAAAAGGCACTTTGCACATGTCCTCTCAGTGTACAACGCAAAAATTCTGCCAATGTTCAGTTATGCCTGTGAAGTGATTGACATCAAGCTGGTCCTTTTTCGACATAGTGGAGGGGCGCATTTGGCGTCAAATTTGCAGCTATAATTCTCTGGTTTCCACTCTTGTTCTTCGACTTGAGTTTGGGCTACCTTCCACCGTTGTGCTCACTCTGGCGTTGTGCTCACTCTTGCGGCAGTTCTGAGGTGGGGGGGAACTGCCTGCTCAGAAGTGAAATGGGGTCTATTCGAGCGGCATTAAGGCACAAAATTTTCAATATCATGAGAGAGAAAAGTGTATTTTATTCTTCCTTTATAAAAGCAATTGAAAAGTTTGAGATTGCTCAAATTGGGGATTTTCCACCGTCAAAATCCCTTTTAAATAGCTTTTTTTTAAAAATCCTTGTATAAAGTAAGCATGAAAAGGGATCTTTTGCTCTGTACAAAGCACATGAGAAATATGGCTGTTCAAGAAAGCTGTACATGGAAAAAACCTCAGCCTTACCTTAACTGGAATCTCCCACAAGGAGTGTGTAGAATCATTTTGCTTTTAAAGATAAATTTACTCTCCCTACGTGTGATCACAGGAATATGGGAAGGTGTGCCAAAGGAAGAGAGCCTTTGTGAATTATGTTCCACACATGTACAAGACTTAAATCATGTGGTCTTTGTGTGCCCTTATTTGCACTCTGCATGTCGCCACTTTTTAAGGCCGATCTTTCTAAAATACAACGTACAATCGGCAGCTGAGGCTCGTCAATGCTTATTTGGCCCCCACCCCCAAAACGGTTTGCGCAAAATTTTCCAATTTTTAAAATGCTTTTTAAATGTGTTTTAATCTCTTTGGGTAAACACATGCTTGTCTTTGCACTTATGCACTTTAAAAGAATATTGTGAATCTTGTCATTCATGCATCTAACTTAAATCATGTTGCCTATATGCCCTACTTGCACTTTATATGCTGTCACTTTTCAGATTGTTTCTTATATTGATGTTTTTACATTGACTGTGTAAACGTATTTTATGTACGCGCTTTGTACTTCATATGTGGACCTCCAGCAGAGTTCCAAAAACATAAATAAATAATAATTGGATTGGAATTGGACTTCTTGTGACTAATTCTGCCTGTCTGTAACCTTTAGGACAATGTTTACTACTTTGAATTGTTTGGTCAGAAAGTTGCACAAAGACACAAAGTGCTGAAGAGAGGGAGTTGGGTTGAATTTCTCTAGGTGTTAGACCTGCCCTTACAATGGCATTTTATTCATGGGGAGAAGGGAAAGGCATGTCTACATGCACAGAACAAGACCAATCCACATGCACAGGGGCTGTACCAGCCTCTTGTCCGGACTCTGCGGCTGCCCGCGGCCCCCGCAGGGGGCCACCCTAAACGGGCGGCCCCTTTAGTGCCATTTGGGCACTTCCCCACCCCCACTCAGAATGCGGGGCTCGAGGAGGAGCCCCCTTCCAGACGCGTCACTTCCGGCACGCAGAGGAGGTGGGCAGGTGACCTGTCTGGCTGTTGTGGAAGTACGCGGGGCGCGGAGGGACTCAGGTGGTCTCCACATTTCCCCGACAAACTGCTTCTAGTGGTTTCGTTTGGCTACGGCTGGGTTTTACATACGTCGACATGTTTATGGGCTGGCGCAGCACTTGGTCATCAGTCTGTACCCTCGTACTGGGGATCATCCAGGGAAAAGGGCACATTAGGGCTTAGTCACCCCAGAATGATATGTACAATCTGGCACGCGGTGTGGTAGGGTTTGTATCACACAGAGATGGGGGTGACTCAGTGGGCACACGCACTGCCCGTGCATTGTGCTTTTGCCGGTTTGTTTAATCTTTTCATAGGGAAGAGATATGTGGGGTATCCAATTGCTCACAGCATGGCACATTAAGGTGGGCGCAAACCGGGTTGTTGCCCATTAAATGTTTGGTAGCACAGGGTAATAGGGGCAGATGGAACTAGTTTCTCTTGTATGGACGATACGAAGGGTAATCAAAATAACATGGTATGGAGTCTCTTCTGTAATGTGCCACTGTGGATGTGCGGTTGGCACAGTAAATTTACACTGCCCCTGGGATAAGCCATGTCTCTGCCTAGCCCCCTGGGGGTGGGCAGGTGGCAGCTTAAGTGTACTCCCTTCTGACTAGAGAGGTGGGTTCGGACAGGCTTAGGTGCATACCCTAGCCAACCAGAAACTCCAGTTACAACAATGGTAGAGAATGCCTAGGAGTTGTTTGCAGTCCGTTCGCAACTGCCCCACAGGGCGAATGCTGTAGGGCACAAGGTTTGTGGAGGGCTCTTGTGTGGGAGCCTGGTGAAGAGCGAAGGTCGGGCTAGGATGCCTCGTGCTTTCGCCGCACGGTTTAGTCCCAGTCACGAGCGGATTGTATCAGGGTGAGCTGGCTGTGGGGCAGGAAGCGCCAAGGCATCAGTAGCACTGAGAGGCTTTCAGCCAGATGCGGTATCCGAGGCAAGGGGCATCTGTTAGATTGGAGCCCTACTCAGAGGTACCGCCTTAAGTGCTTGGAGGTATGTTGACACCGCCTTTCGATGGAAGCCATTGTCTAACGGGCTGCTCTGAGCAGAGCATTTGCAGGCGTAAGTAACAGTATCAGCTACCAGTTCAGACGTGCATCTTTCACTAATTTACTCAGATTCTGGGACCGGAAGTAAGTCGGGCTGGATAACCCTCTAACTGCATTGGCACTTCTTGTCAGGAGTGATTGTCAAAGGGATTGCACTTCAGCCAGGTAATGTTAGCACCCATCCACACCAAGCCAATTGTTTAAGGTCACCCTGGGCCGCAGTTACACAGCCCAGTATTAGGCCCTTGTGGTGGTCAGTGCCATGAATTACTAAATTGAACTGAACAGGAGGCGTGACCGTGGGTTGCACCAGCAGAAGTTTGGGGACAGCTAGACTCCACCCATGGTCAAGGTGCAGGTTTAAGTAGTTGGAGTTGGCACTCTTATTTGACCAGGGGTTCGATGCTACACAAGGGCATCGCGCGTTGCGGCCAGAGCACGGGCATTGTGTGTTTCCCAGGGGGCAGCAAGTGAAGGCTAGGCTCCTTCCAAATATGGCACTCGAACACAAGGTAGTCTGGGTCAACTTGTCTGTTGGGTGCCTTGTGTAGGCTCCTGTGTAGTGGTCACTCCACGAAGGGGTGAGTTGTCTTCAATAGCGGGCACAATACATATATTGTTTCAAACCAGATTTGACACCATTGATGTGTTCACCAGGGTCTAGCAATCAAAGAGGTCTGTGGAATTGTCTGGTCAACGGGCGAAGTAAGTGCACTCTAGAACCAAGGTCAGGTGACACAGGAAGATGGAGGGTGATTAAAGGGACACAGGTGGTGTGACGGCAACGCAGGACTGTCAGCTTACGCTGGGTAGGTGGTTCCGTATCACCAACCAGAAGGGTGCCATGTGGCAAAACCAGTAAATATGTTTTAAGAATGATATAGATGCTGGTCAGGAGAGGTTTGTCAAAGGTATTACACTTATGCCTGGCATTACCAAACCATCCACACCAAGCCTATTGCCCAGGTTCCTGGGCTGCATACAGACAGCCCGGTACTAGGCACCTGCGGTTGTCAGTGCCATGAGTTACTAAATTACAACTGTACAGTGGGCATACTTGCTGACCGGGCAGTATTGCTACGGCCTCCAAGGGCCGAATAGTCAGACACCAGTAGCAGTGAGTGTGGTTTGCCCACAGTGCAGTTGTTCGAAGAATTTAAATTCCATGTACAGGTTATACTGAACTTGCTACCAGCGGGTCTAGTGTGTGAGCGGGTTAACTGCTTTGAAAAAGGCATAAAAGGAGTATGGCATAACGCATAGACCACCAGGAATTAAATCGGGGACCAGCTACTCTTACACATGGATTTCGGTGGAGGGCAATTAAGTCCGGGGTAACCAAGTGTACCGGGTCGAGTGCTTTGCATCTTGGGGCAAAGCGGGTTGGCACACAGGGGGTGTCTAGGATTGTCCAGGCACACTCTGCAGTGTAGAATGCAAAAGAACTGCACGTTGCCACCATTGTGAGTGCGGCAGATGCAACAATTTGATCCCGGCCAAAGCAAACCTAGGTTCTTATGGTCAGATGCACAACATACAACCGTTCACTCCAGCTTCACTGAAGGTAGTCTGTTAGCAGAGGTATAGAACGGTGACGTCTTGCGCCAGGGTGCAGACATTGCGCGGGCGACACGGCAGATAGTCTGCTGTCAGACGAGGGTGCTTGCGGGCTAGGAGGCCAGGCAATGTAGCAGAACCAATTCTAGGACCTCTCTCCCCACCGGACTGCCCGAGAATGTGAGTGCTGTGGGATTTGCAATGTTACTGGAATTTTCCTGCCCATACAGGGGCAGAAGGGTACATTGCAGGTATCTGCACAAATAGAGTGGGGGCAAGTATCTACAGACGGTGTGCACCGGTAACCCCAAGAGGGTGGTGTTGAGATCAAAATCTCGCAGCGGCAAGTTAGCCAGGGGGCATGCGTCAGTTGGTTAGGCCAGAATGTGTGCCGTGGCTCCAAGAGCGGCTTTAAATGTGTTGGAGCTCTATCGCTGACCATTTCAGAGCACACACTGCACCTCGGCCCAGTAGGTGAAGACCATATGCTCAGGTGCAGCTTGATCTTATGGAAGGCAATATTCCCTGGTATATCAAAATACTAGTTCACTACCTGGGTTGAGCATCAAGGGTCACAGCTGGTTAGCAGGTATGTGTGTATCTGTGATCGAGCTTTAGTTGGCAAGCCTGGTAGGTGGCGTAAGTTGTTACTCCAAATGGTTGCTGTGACTGCAATAGTGTGCGCAATGCGAACAGTCTTGTTCGCGAGGGTTTATTAATTGCAAAGGTCTGTGCACATGTCTGGTCAACTTCAACAAAGTAGGTGCACTCTGCTCCCAGGGCAGGTTACGGGTTGCTTCAGTGATGCAGGAAATGCCCGTCTGCATAGCCAGAGCATATAGGCTGGTTGCGGAAGCGGTCTTCTAAGCAAGTGTGCTGCTGTTCCATAAATTAGGGAAACAGGTGTTAGGAAGCACGAAATGCTAGAATGACTGCAACTACAGGTTGCAGGAGGTGGGAGCCACATCAGCTTGAAGGGTAATATAGCGATGTGTAAAAGTAGAGCTCCCTCCTGGGAGGCCATCACATTATTGCAGGTAATGCGAGGCACTGGTACATTCCCAGAGAAGGAT
The DNA here is from genome assembly GCA_963921515.1 of Calotriton arnoldi. Classification (NCBI taxonomy): domain Eukaryota; kingdom Metazoa; phylum Chordata; class Amphibia; order Caudata; family Salamandridae; genus Calotriton; species Calotriton arnoldi. The sequence goes on along the minus strand of CAWUFW010011641.1, from coordinate 553,940 downwards.
AAACCGCTCCATGCGCAAGTTCGCAGAGTAAGGGGCTGTGGCTTCATCAGGCATGGGCTAGGCCGGGCGAACACCAAAGGTTATTTTGACAAAGTGGGGTGCACTTGGCACAAGTGGGCTTGGCTCTGTTCCTGCTGGACATGAATGAGGCCCGGGAAATTGCAGGTTGCAGTGAGAAAGGAACTGTTTTGGTGGGGGCTCTTTAGGCGACGGGGGCCGCCTCCAGAGCTTTGGCGGAGTTACAGGGCGATCTGGAAGCAGATGGGTACAGAAGGGTACCTCTGCGTGGGCACAATAGGGGTGCCAGAGCCAAATCCCAGGAGCCTCATGGGAGGGTCCTGGAACAATTACGTCGGCGCCCCGTTAGTCCTTCAGGCGGTTGTGGGCCTGAACAACCGGGGGCTTGCCTTGCTACGCTCCGCCCCGAAAGGGGCGTGAGTAATAAGGGACCAATGTGTCACGTGATCCAGTAAGGGGATCACCCCCATAAGGGTAGCGCTGATTGGATTCTCCACAGTGCTTGGCTCATCAGGCGGGCAGGGCAGCGTAGAGTGGTACAGCTGCCTGCCCTTGGATCGCCCGTAAGATAACCCACCATATTTGCATACTTTTGTATGGAATAAACCTGCAGCAATATTTTCCCAAACAAAAGTTGTGTTGTGTATTTATTTATGCATGCATACTCTGTTATGGTTGGGTGGGGTGTGTTGCCAATAATGGGACTATGCGGCTGCCCGCGGCGCCCGCAGGGGGCCACCCTAAACGGGCGGCCCCTTTAGTGCCATTTGGGCCATTCCCCACCCCCACTCAGAATGCGGGGCTCGAGGAGGAGCCCCCTTCCAGACGCGTCACTTCCGGCACGCAGAGGAGGTGGGGAGGTATTTATGCCTCCCCTGGCCATCTTGGCGTCCTCTTTGCGCCGGACTCGCCGTCTCCCACCCTACCGCTTACCCGGCGTGGGGTTGGCAGGCGAAGTACATAGAACGTTGTAATGTTTTTCTTTTGTCGTTGCAGGCGGAGTTACAGGGCGATCTGGAAGCAGATGGGTACAGAAGGGTACCTCTGCGTGGGCACAATAGGGGTGCCAGAGCCAAATCCCAGGAGCCTCATGGGAGGGTCCTGGAACAATTACGTCGGCGCCCCGTTAGTCCTTCAGGCGGTTGTGGGCCTGAACAACCGGGGGCTTGCCTTGCTACGCTTCCGCCCCGAAAGGGGCGTGAGTAATAAGGGACCAATGTGTCACGTGATCCAGTAAGGGGATCACCCCCATAAGGGTAGCGCTGATTGGATTCTCCACAGTGCTTGGCTCATCAGGCGGGCAGGGCAGCGTAGAGTGGTACAGCTGCCTGCCCTTGGATCGCCCGTAAGATAACCCACCATATTTGCATACTTTTGTATGGAATAAACCTGCAGCAATATTTTCCCAAACAAAAGTTGTGTTGTGTATTTATTTATTCATGCATACTCTGTTATGGTTGGGTGGGGTGTGTTGCCAATAATGGGACTATGGAGTTAAACTGGCACCAGGACTTTCTAGTAATGAAGGGGTTCCTAGTTTGGTCTTTCCTCCCCAGTTTGATCTCAGAGTCCTCAGCATTTTTCCTGGTATTCTCAAGGGCGTAACTCAGGCCCCCGAAGCCCCCGCGGTGCGGGGGGGGGGCGAGCTGCAGGGGGGCCCACAGCACAGTACTCAGGTTTGAGAGATCTGGATTAAATCCGGAGCGGGGCCCCCTCCGTGTACCTTGGAGGGTGGCCCCCTCAACTTTCGTTACGCCACTGGGTATTCTTGATGGGCCGCGATGCTCGTGGCTACAGCTGGCTTTAATTAGGACTAGTGCTTTAAATGGGCCGTTACTTGCCAGCACTAAGTACCGGCACTTCTCAGTTTCCTCCTTTTCAGTACCTGCACTTTTTTTTTGCAAAAGGAGAGTACCGGTACCCGTGACGTTGGAACAAGGTCAGGTACAGGGATTGTGGGAGGGAATTACAATGAATGGGCTGTCAGAGCAAAGCCTGCCTGTGCTTCTCTCTGACATCTGTATCCATTCCCTGTGCTAGGCCCCGACTGAGCCATGGCCGAAATATGCATCAGAAGCTCGTTGTCATAGTGACAGGGTGGCTCACTGATTAGGATATTGAAGGCTGTGCATCACACTAAGAACACAAGGACCACTCAAACCCTACGCTGTTAATCACACTGTATGTATGATGTGGGGTGTGGTGTCTTCAACGTCATTCGACAGGCAGCCTATTTCATACTTCATGTTAGTTTACGGAGAGCTTGTGTCCCATGCATTCGCAGCTGGCATTAATCGCGGGTGGGGGGGCAGGGGGTAGCACGGAGAGGGTCGCACGGGGAGGAGAGGGGTGGTTAACTTTATAATTTTTTAAAAAACATACCTGTCCAGAGGCTGGGTCTCGCGTTTTCACGGCGCCTGCTCTCCTGCCTCCGGCAGGAACAGGAAGCAGGCAGCCTCCCTCCCCTCCCCTGAGCCAATCACAATGCTGCAATGGCAGCGTTGTGATTGGTGGGGACCAGTGGCGGCTCGCATAGGGCGTGCAGCGGGGTGGGGAGGGGCAGGGTGGGGGGGTAGTAAACTCTGACATACGACGGAACGGAGGAACGTAATAATTACTTTCCTCCGTTCCGTCGTATGTCCGAGTTTACTACCACCCCCCCTGCCCCTCCCTCGCCTCACCGCCCGCAGCACGCCCTATGCAAGCCGCCACTGGTGGGGACGCAGCCCAGCCAGGGGCTTACGGGGAGGTAATTTTCTCCATGTAGGCTGCATTGCAGCCTGCATGGAGAAAGGGCAGAGTGCGCATGACTGGTATGGGCGGCCCCAGAGGGCCGACCAAACAGTCATTGCGCCCTCAGCAGTGGGCACACCACTCCTCCCCTGATCGCAGAGCAGCCCCGCCCACCTGCCCACCCGCAACCAAACCCTTCAGCTTTTTTGCAGTGTGAGAAGCAGAAACATAAAATGGTAGTTTATATGTTTCTGCTTCTCGCACTGTGAGAAAGCAGTGGGGCAACACTCCTCCGCCCTAGTGGAGGAGCCGCCCCTGGTCCCATGTGCTGAATTCCATCTGCATGTGCGAGTTCATCTGCCTGTGCGTGAGTACCAGTGAGAGAGAAAGTATGTGCTCATGGTTGTTGTCTAGTTTCCGCCCCTGATAAAAAGATGACAAAGGCCCAGATGTTCAGCCTTGCCTCTAATAATAGAAGCACACCATTCCAGGGAGCACACACACATGAGTTCTGATGTATGGCTGCCATCTGCAGGATCTTGCTACTGATAGCCACTGCCTTCAGGACCAATGTGAAAAGACCAGGTGTCTCAGTCCTTAAACCACCCAGGAGGTAGATGTAGAGAGCCGAGGAGTTCAGACAGGATTGGGAGGAGAAGCAGAAGAGTCACTCCAAATCCTCGAACATTAGAGTCCAAGGCCGTTTTTGACACTTGACTCATCACCAGGAACATCACGTCAACAAAGTGCGAGACCAGAGCTCACACAGAACCCTGCATGTCTCATTTCTGAGTCTGCCACTGACTCTCTTTGTGACCCGAGGAGAGCCATTCACAACCCCATGATAGCCCACTAACCACCTAAATGTGCCTGACTAAGCCTTTCACTCTAGGGGTAACATGAGCAGTGTCCATTCACTACCCTGGTTGTCCAGGTCCTGAGTCACTGACTGTGTGACTGGGGAAACCCACTGGTTATGACCCACCATTTTCAAAGATGCCCAGTCGACATTGATGCACTCCTTGAAAATCGGATCCCGTTCAATACCGCCATCCTGCCCTGCTCCAAGCCCCATCCAAGGCGCCCCAAACCCCATTGCAAACTCCACCCCTATCACCACGCCCACACAATTGGGTGAGTACCTGCACATTTCTTTTCTATATTGAAGCAATGATTAAGACCCTTGGCAGGTCTTTGGGCTCAATTTAGAAGAAATTTCACTCAGAAGTACCGGGATTTGGGATTAACCAATGGTTACAGATGGTATGTCCTGTATGAATAGCCAACAGTGGTGAATACACTTATGCACTTGCACTGCACAGGATGACTTGCCACAATGGTTAATTTGTCAATGGATTAACCAATAACAAGACGACACAGCTGCTCAACTCTTCATCTGGTGGCGCCTGGCTAAACATACACTTGAGGAACACTTGAGGGGCCCCCCTCACTAGCGGCTGCCATCCCCCAACACCTCTCCTTTACCCTTTACGGCCCAGCTCTTACTGGCTCCAGGCTCGGTGGGGCTTCTTGGGGGTTGGTATCGGGGTCAGGGTTTGTTGCAACTGCCGTCAGCTGAAAGGAAGGTACAACCTCTGGGGAGAAGGGGGACAGGCGCAAGCACACCAGGTAACACATAAAAAGTCAAAGCAGTCCGTATATTTGGGTGGTAAGGGCCACATGAATGTACCTTTTTTAAGGTCGTAAACGGCCCGATTCTGCGAATCGGGCCGTTTGTGACCAGAAAAAAGACTTTCCCAATGTAAGAAACCCTATTTTGCAATTCGGTACCTATTACTGAATCGCAAAATGGGTTAGCGATTCGCTATTAGGAAGGGGTGTGTTTAGGGCGCCCCTTCCTCATACCGAGTCGCATCGGTATGTAGGAATGTTTTTTGACTGAAATGCAGTCGCAAAACATTCGCATTTTACCACCACTGCCTGCTCTTAAAAAATGAAAAGAAAACTTTTCATTTCATTTTTTTTAAACGCAACCCGTTTTCCTTTAAGGAAAATGGGCTGCATTTAAAAACAAATTGCTTTATTTAAAGCAATCACGGACATGGTGGTCTGCTGACCCCAGCAGGCCACTATCCCCATGTTTTTAGCGATTCCTAGGGGTTCACAATTTGCGATCTACCTCTTTAATATTAATGAGATAGGTCGATTTGCGATCCCCTAGGAATCGCTAAATTAAACTCCATGAGTTTCATACATTTGTAATAGCAATTACCTAATTGCAATTCTCGAAAAATCGCAATTAGGTAATTGCTATTACAAATGTTGATACATGTGGCCCTTAGTGTACTAAACAGAACAGAACAGCACAGCACTAGGCAGAGCAGTGATCCAAAATCTGCCCCTGCTGTTTTTTACTAGTGTGATCAAATATGGTCTGATATGATCTAATGTTTGGTTACAACGTACTGATGCTACTGTCTTACTGCCTCTCCAGTTTATGTTTGCTCTTATTGTATTACTGTGGCAAAATGTGATGACTGTTGTCTGGAATGTTCTCACCTGCTATGTTTGTTCGATCATTGCGGACACGCCTGTGCCCGTTTGTATTGTTTTTTTTAAATCTAATAAAAATATTTCTTTTTAAATATATATGGCCTGATATAGCCAGTCTTATATAAAGAATCAGTGAAATCAGCACACTCTAATATGCTCTCCTCAGGGATAGAATTAAGCTTGAAAAAGTTGATATAACAGTATAAACAGGTTGCAGGGGGCTGAGGCAAGATGGTGACCATGAGGGTTCCCTCCTCACTCACTCTTCAGTCCTGGAGGTCGGTGGTCTGATGCTAGACTGGGCTGCGGGCAAGGAATACAGGAAAATGAAGCATGCAGACAAGAAAGCAGATATAGCCACAGTGTTTGTAGAGACAAACCTCACCATGCCTCGTTTGCTCTCATCTGCTTCACTTGCCCCGGACCTTGACCCCCCTTGCACTCAACTCACTATTCGGCACAGCAGTGCTTTAAATGGCCCGGTACTGTCCGGTACGAAGTACCAGCACTTTTTTACTTTGAGAGGGAGAGTACCGGCACTTCTCAAGAGAAATGCAATACTTTTAATTAGAGAGTACCGGCACTTCTCAGAAACAAGCAGGTACTCTGGTACAGAGTACCCGCACTTCTATTTTTCCATTTCAAGCACTGCGGCACAGAGCTGACTTGGCTTCCAAAACTCTGTGAGGTCAGCGTCCGAACTCTATGCTCCGATCTGCACTCACTGAGCACCTGTGCGCCCGCTCTCCGTGCTTAATCCCTGAGCGTCCGTCTGTGCGTCTGCTCGCTGTCCATACGTCCTGGTGAGCCTTTTCGCTACAGTAATCACACCTGCATGTGCACATAGATAAGCTTCATTCCAACAAGAAAAATACAGGTCAAAACAAGAGCTTTCACTTAGGTGCAACACAGTGGCGGCTGGTGTTCAGGGGCGAGATGGGCGTCGCCCTACCACCCTAGGGGGGAGTAAAAAATGCGAGATGGAACACCGAGCAGCTAGCAATAAATTGTGCTGGCTGCTCGGTGAACAAACATGTAAATCTGGGTTTTTGTTTGAGGGGGTGGGGGAGGATGGCACTTGGCTCTGTGTATATCTTGGCTGGGCGAAGATTTCTTCGACCTGGAGCCAGAAAGCAGGACAGTGACGGCACACTGGTGGGCGCGGTCTGTACATCACTGCCAGAATAGTGTTTTAGTTTGGGCGTTAGTCACGTAGCCCAGGGAGGTGTCGGAAGACTTACATTCATTTCAATGGCTGGGGGCAGGGCAGTTAGTTTAAACAATGTAGGAGTGGGGGTGTGTCAGTGGCCTCTGCTTCTTCCCTGACACCCAGCAATAGTTGTTCATTTTTAAAATGATTGGTGGGCTGGGGGCGGAGTCCAAATCCAGCATTTTCCGGTTTCTTCCAGGCTTGCGCCATGCTGTCTGCCGTCCAGTCATGCGGAGGAGCCTGGCGCGAGAACGTTCCATTGGTGAGTTATTTATTTAGTTACAGTACATTATATTGATCAAGAGAGAGAGACTGTTTTAAAATGACCGAGCCCTCTTCAAGGCTTTTATTTACCAACTGCTCTTGAGTGCTAGCTCTGCTGTCAGAGCCCGAGATAAAGGTAATTTTGTTAAGACGGGTGTGTGTGAGGCCTTTCCTGTCAGGAAATTTGAAATTGTGAGGCCTTTCCTACCATGCGTCCTTGGGTTCTTTTTTGTGGTGTGTCTTTGCTGCATAGCCCCTCACATTTGCGTATTGAGCGCGTTTTCATTATGTAAGTCTGAGTGCAGAGAATGCACATCAATCACTACATGGCATGAGATAGGCAAATATTGCATACATGGAGCATATGTGCTGTACGTCTCGATAATGAACATATGCACACACCCTTTTTTTTTTTTTTGAATCGCCTGTAACTTATCAATGTGTACATTCTGCCTCTACCTTAAAACTGAAAACATCGATCACTACTGTAAAATTATGTCCGCTCGTTTAGAGTGCCTTTTCAATGCAGGCTGCCCGGGGTCCACGAAGGAGACCCGCTAAGAGGGCGGCCGCCTTAGTGCCACAGGAGGGCACAGGAGGCAGCCTCCCAGCATTTGGGACCCTCATGGGTCCAGTGTGCCGCGTCACTTCCGGGGAGGGGGCGAGGTACATATACCTCTCCCCGCCCCCAGGGCGCCCTCTTGGCCCATTCCCCTGACGCCGTTTCCCTCCCTACTGCATACCCGGCGTTCAGGCAGTGGGTGTAGGGTTTTTTTTTGTCTAATGTATTATTTTGTGTTGCAGGCGGAGTTACAGGGCGATCCAGAGGCTGTAGGTACATACGGGTACCATGTACAGAAGCACAACAAGGGTGCAAAGGCCAAATATCCACAGGGAGGTCCTCGCAGCAGTTTTCTCCACAAAGAAGGTGTCTTGTTTGGTTATTTCTCTAGGAGATTGCTGTATGGTGGGGTGGCGAGTGTTGCCGATATTGGCACTATGCAACCAGCAACCTTAACATCTTGGGCCTTGACTTCTTTTGGCCAGGAGCAATGGCGAGCTCAGACCAGCACTGTGCGGTAAGGCAGAGGGGTCGGGCTGCCGGGATCCCAGCACTGCAGGAGAGAGGGACGAGGTGGGGGAGAGGAAGGGTATATGAGACGGGAGACCAGCAGGAGAGACATGAATGTGTTAGTGAAAGAACACGAGAGGTGGGCAGAGAGCAGGCGAAACAGAGAGGCAGCGGAAGCGACGGAGAGAGAAGGAGAGTTGTAGGGCAGGGAGATTAAAAACTAACAAGAGAGCACGAGGGGGAGGAGGAAAGACGATAAAAGAGCACCCGACATATAGGAAGAGAGGAGGAAATAGAGAGAGAGCGCAGGATAGAGAGGGGTACAATTGGGGCGAGAAGCTAGGGGACGGCGCGATAGAAGGAGAAAATATAGAGAACAATTGAAGAAGTGCGGGAGCGGGAGAGCGGGCAAGTAAAGAAGAAAACCGGAACACAATATAGACAGGAAGGAATATATGGAGAGAGAAGAAGGAAGACGGGTAAAGCAGTAGAGAGATTAAAGAGCAGGAGAGTGCATGATAGAAAGAGGGATAGAGAAAGTACAACACAGCAAGAGCGCAGGAGAGGGAGCAGGGGCAAAAGAAGATAAAGCATGAGAGCAACAGAGCGAGCAAGGGAGAGGTGGGTTAACAGGATAATAACAAGAGGAGGATAAAGGATGCGAGATTGGTGAAAGAGAGGAGGGAAGAGGAGGAGAAAGCGGGAGACACGGCAGAACAGACACGGAGGAGAGCAAGGGGGGGACGGGCTGCATGAGAGAGTGAACATGGTAAGAGATCACGATGGAGAACTGTGGAATGCAAGAAAGACGGAGTAAGAACAGAGAGATCTGGGGAGATATTGTGGGCCATGTGTAGACCACAGGAAGGAGGCCGAGGGAGCATATGGTATTGGTTTTGTTGACCTTATCATAAAAGATGTGTGGTAGAAGCTAGAAGGGCAGGGAGAGGGTATGGCCTAACAGCTAGAGCAATCGACCTTTAAGCTGGGGAACCAGGTTTGAGTCTCAACAGGGACGCTCAACATCCTGTGGTTCTGGGCAAGTCACTTATTCTCCCCCTGCCTAACTAAAAAAACAAATGAATGTGTCCATCTGTAACGCAACTGGTGTTCAGGTAAAGCACTCTGATACCTTCGGGTCTAGTTTGTGCTATTTAAGCCACCCCACCCCCACAAAAAGGGCATGCTTGATTTTATTCGCTCACAACATATGATAGACTTCTTACCTGGGATCAGATTTACTTGCTGTATCCAGAACTCTGGTGATGTAATGGGGATATGTGGATTTTCAGTGTTGCCCTTTATCTCATGAGGGAAGTTGAACCAGAGATGTGGACCACCCTCCAAAAAACACTTATCTCCTTTGCTTTTCCTTGTGTTCCTGTGGATCTCTAGGATGGTGGCTTAATCAGAGTGGATGTGATTGGTACTGTTTTAAGTTTTTTCAGGTGGTAGCTGGGTCCTGGTCCTTTTGTTAGTGACTTATAGAATCTTTAAGGTAATTGTGGCCTGCGACAAAAGCCATTGAAAGTTTCTGATTTGGAGGGAGGGCAAGTGCATGTTAGTTTGTCCGCTGTGGTCTATTGGAAAAACAAGCATTGGCAAAACAAAAATGTGTGGAAATGGCATCACCTATTGTATTGATTTGTATTGATCATATTAAAATATTTGTTTCCAGCAAACTTCAGGATTACAAAAAAATGTGGTTCATTTGTGCTTTGCTAATTCTGAAATGTTTGCAGTGTTCATTTACAGACATTTGAATTATGTTGTGTGTTAAAAGTGTTTCCTTTCAAACCCTAGATTGAGTTTTCAGTTATTCTCTTTTAACGTTTAAGTAATTTCATTTTGAGGTAAAACTTGAGACAAATGAAAAGACACCATCTTTCAAACATCTTAAGAATGTGCCAAGTAAGCTCACAGTTTGACCTTGTGTGGTACACAACTTTGCTTGCACACTGCTGTGCACACCATGTGCACAAATGCATTGTGATCACATGCGGTCCGAAGGCGATCTTAGGCTCCTTCTTTGCAGTACCCTAACCTGCTGGGCCGGTCGGACCCATCGCAGCCTACCCTATCCCGCACTATCATGACATAACCCAGAAAGCATTGACTACAGTACCAAGAATTCAGAAAAACAGTACAGAGGAAAGGCCGCATCGCCCCCATGTTTACCAGATGCATCCATGCGTCACTAGGGTGGCTACCCACCTGAGCTCATGAGGGTAGTGCCAGGCTCAAAACCTCTAAAGGGTTAGTATAGGGCAGAGCAATGTTTGGACCAGGCAGGTTATTCAAAATAACTACTGTGTCCAACACAAGGATTGGGAGAGCAAGTCAGGACTGCATCCTCAGTAAATCTGACACTGTATGAAGTAAACAAAGGAGCTGAACCTGCCCGGGCTGTCAGACTGTCAGAGGCACTGATCTGACATATGATTGACACCATACCAACCCTGCCAGCGGCACAGGTCTGACATATGACTGACACCATCCCATCCCTACCAGCCTATCAGAGGCACTGATCTGGCCACTGACTTTTGGTCTGTTCACCCTGCCTTCCCTCACGTCCTACAGTAGCCACACTGCACACATGGCATCAAGCAGTACAAGAGATCCTCCGCTTTTCATGCTGGCCTGTTTCCGTTGGTTGGGTGTGCTTGGCTTGGGGGTCATTTTGCAAGCAGACCAGTTTGGGGATTGGTCACATTTTTTATTTGTTTCTCATGTTTTCCACACACTTGTGCTTTAAAATGCTATATTTGGATCCTTTTTTTCAACAATTTGCATTAAATATGTGGCATAAAAGCCACAATTTGAATCAACTTTTTTCAAAAATTTCTTGCGGGGGGAGAACCCCCCCCCCGCACCCTCCTTTTACACTTCGGGTTCGCTCGCTTCGCTCGCTCGCTCATTATACTAGGGCCCAAAAAATTACGCCCCATCACTCACAGAATCCACCAGCCGCCACTGGTGCAACAGGTGGGTACTTGTATAAAATCTATCTGAATATGGACAATAGGGCCCCATGGAGCAGTGGGGTGGTTTGGTTCCCTTCCTAAATTTGTAGATTTGGCAAGTGGTCCAGGAGTGGCAATACTGTTGAATGACAGAAGGAAAACATGGAGCAAAGCAGTGGGAACTGGCAGCATAAATCATGTAATCTCTGCTAAATTGTTCACTACCATGATACAGTCGAGCAAGAATAGGAAGAAGAATTTTCAAGGCAACCAGTCTCCAGGTGCTGTCTCTCCACAATCCATCGGTATCTTTTTTACAGTTCTGTTTAATCCAAACCCATTTCTCCATCACTGAGGCACATTTCTGCAATTCAGACAAATCTTTTACAGTAGGCATGAGAGATTTAACAGTTTGAGAGATGTACATAGTCAAGTCAGAACTCTGAGACAAAGCAGGGTTTTAGTAATTTGATCATCAAAAGTGTTTCCCCTAGATACTACATCTTGAGAAGATTATTGAGCAGCACACCTAATAGCACATTTTAAAGGTAATAAAGAGTGTGTCTGCTAATCCTCTAACATACATTACATTCTTAATCGGGATTACTGTAGATGTGAGGAAACCTTGTTGCTTCCAGGATAGCCCATATTCGAAGGCCACTCCGAAAGCATAGCTTAAGTCTGTGAATACGATAACAATTTTCTGTACAGCAAGTATATAGACACAGGCGAGAGCAATCAATTTAGCTACCAAGCAGAATGTACTTGCGGTAGCATGGACTTCCAACTACTTCATACAAAGTAAGGATTGTATATGCCACTAGTAAACTATGATCATACGTTCAATATTGGGCAACTATGGTCATACGGTCAATATAGGGCAACTATGGTCATACGGTCAATATAGGGCTTGGTCACATGGGGTGGTCATGTAAGGCAGTCATGTGGTTCCCCCTCCTGGGCAGTGGGAATCAGGGCATGGTTCAAAACAGGACATCTAATCATGGTGATATGTCAGGTGGACAGCAAAAGATTTTAGGGCCGCATTTAGAGTTTGGAGTGACCACACTGGATTTAGAGATGTCCGCCAGCCCAGTGGACATATCTGACACCTGGCAGGAACCCCCGTCATGGCGATTCCTGTCTATGAACTGAAAGTGTGCCACGCAGCTCCGTCAACATGATGGTGCCCACTGGTACACTTTCAATACGTTTTTTTATTACAAAGCAGGATTTTCTTTTTGAACATATAAAAACAAAAGACCGCCGCACCAAGGAAGTGTTCTCCCTTGTGGGAGTCATGTAGAAGTTTTTATTTTCACTTGCCACCACGTTCTTGATGGCGGTATGTGAAAGTACTATTTAGGGCCATCAGAGGAGTATGTCAGTGACGGAGAAGGAGTCTTCTCCATCGTGTGCATATTGAAAATTCACCTGACAGTAAATGAGCCGTGCGGACCATCAGTTTGGCAGAGAGGGTACTCCCTCGTTTTTGTGACAGAGTGCCCTCTCCCCCAAACTCTAAATCACATTGTTAGTACCATGACTGTTTTGCCATGGATAGGTATTGGGCTTTAGTGGTTAGCAACAAGACGACTGCAGCATAGGGCATGGCAAAAGGAATGGTGGAGCTGAGGACAAGGGCCTGATTTAAATCCTGGGGGACGGCACATGGGTCCCTCAGGGCAATGGAGTAAATTACTCTGTTGCCCGATTGGAAGGACTGCACACCAGATTTATAAATGACCGCCTGGCAGGCTGTCATTTATTAAAGCAGAACAGTCTTTTACTCTCTGCACAGGGCCTGCATCAGCAGGATACAGCCCTATAGTACAGAGTATTTCATTTTACTGTTCAAAAAGAAAATCCCAAAACAGAATTTTCTTTTTGAAAAGAAAAAAATATAATGCTCCCCTCGCCATGGGAGTCTTCTCCCATGGAAGGGGAAGCATCATGACGTTTTTACTCTTCCTTACCGCCAGGTTTTACCTGGCAGTAAGAAACAGTCAAAAATGACTACATGTCTGCCCATCTAAATTGGGCAGGCGGACATGTAGCCATTTCTCTGACGGCCTTTACTCACCAGGGCTCTCAGAGTAGTTTGGCCACAGCAGAGACAGAGTAGCCTCCACCCTGGTCAAACTTAAGGTCCGTCTGCAATTAAATTTGGTTGGCAGACCACTATATTGGCTGGGAGGGAACTCTGTCGCTGTTGCGATAGAGTACCCTCTCCGCCAATATATAAATGAGGACCTATATTCTCAGAAGCCGCCGCCATATCTCACCATAATAGTGGAAATCCACCACCACTGCATCAAGGGCAGAGTAGTAGTAGGCTATAGGCTTCTTTTGATCTCTGTGATCTTGCACCAACACCCCTGAAGCACATCCCTCCTTTCCATGACAGCACAGCATAAATGGTTTGGTGTGGTTATTTTGGGAGTCGAGTCCCAGAGCAGGGTAAGAGGATAATGCTTGTTTCAGAATCACAAACGCTGCTGTGCCTCCTTGGACTGATGAATGGTTCAGGGGTGTTTTCAATACACAATCTTGGTTAGGATTAACAATGCTTGCATATCGCAATTTCCACTGTCTGCAGTAATCCACCATCCCCAGTAATGTGTGTACATGAGAGACGGTGACTGGTCTAGACAATTTACAAAAGAGGCGGTCTGCAGACAGGTGCCTTTCCAATGCTCAGATGTCATGACCTAGAAACTGAATAAAGAATTGTAATTTCTCTTTAGAAGCTTTGTGCACTTTACTTGATAGTTCAGTGATAATACAAGGAGTGAGAAGAAACCAACAACTCACCTATTTTTTTTAACTATAGTGGATCCTCCTCTGAAAACAAGGATGTGCAGATCTTTCTTATATGCTTGGGAGAAGATTGAAGGTAATTCTGAAAGGCCTTGGGGCAAAGGGGACCACGGCAGCTTGCCCGAGAAAATGGAATATGAGTAGGTACTGATTATCTGATGTATAGGAATCGAGAAGAAAGCAGAACAAAGGTCCACCACTGTGAACCATTTGGCAGTAGCTGGAGTACAGGACAGTATGGTATAAGGTTTGGGACAACAGGAAAATTAGGTATTACAACAGCTTTAATGGCGCACAGGTATTGCATGCCCCTATGCATATTTTTACATTGCTTTCTGATGGTAAATTTGGGATGTTACATACATATAGGATAGGCAATAGGATCCCTTGTTTTATGAGACCACAAATAACAGGTCAGATTCCTTCTTCTCCCTCAGGACGTAATGGGTACTGAGGAAAGTGAGGGCATTTTTTCCATTGGATTTAACTTGATTTTTATCGGTTCAGTAGTTAAGAGATAACCCAAATCATTTGCATGTTTGGACCATAAGATAGAGGGTACTTGAACAAGTGTATCAGAGATAGGTTTTGACATTACATTTTAACAATCAACATCATCAATGAACATCAGATATTTCACATCAAACATCTAAAACTTAAGTTTAATTGCATTTTGGTACATTCAAATAGACACAGTTGCTAGAGAAATATACAGTACAGTTCGGTCTACACAAAGGCTCTCTCCTCAAAAGGTGGGAAGGAGAGGTGGGGCATAGAAAAAAGGCATGTTGATCTGTTATGGGACCCAGGGTTGTGCATCAACGGACTTGTCTGAGAGAGGTAAGGAAGAAAATTGAGAGGTCTGCAGATCAGAACATATAGCACTTGTGTCGATAAGGCATGAGGTGGAGTTCCATTAATCACACATACGGCCATTTTGGTCCACTGGAACCAAAGCATTTACAGAGCAATGAGCTCTTCTTGGGCTGTCCAAAAAGGTAGGACATTGGTTTTGGGAGATTTAAGTAGATTCAGGTTATTTGGGTTGGTGGAGGGTGCTGGGAAATAGGTAAGTTGTAAACTTAATTGGGCAACCAGGGCCGGCTCTAGGCCGGTGCGACCGGTGCGACCGCACCGGGCGCTGACTTCAGCTGGGGGCGTCGTGTTTGCAAGTATATATTAGTTTTAAAAGCACCTTCTGCCAGCGTTCCTGGCCTCCAGGAATTTTCAGCCGTCAATAAAAATGTCAAGATAACTCCGTGATTAATTTTCTTCCTATAGAAAGATCGGAGGTTTGTCTAATGGAAGCTTTGAGTCATGGTAGGGTAGCGCAGAGGGTTAATATGCCTACTGCAAAGAACCTGTAACAGCAGATCACAAAGTGCATATAATTTAAATAGAGAAGTGAGTCATTGCTTTTGTCTGAGAGTTAATAAGTTAAAATCCTAGCATAGAACAGTGAGCTAATAACTGTCATCAAAGAGCTGAATGCAACCTGCAAGGTATAGATGAGAGTGTTATGATTTTTCCCCCGTCTTTCATTAATCTAATGTTGGAAAAAGGATTCATTTGGATATAAATCAATTCTCATTATTAAAAAGAACCCCCAACTATGGTGTTACGTTTTAAATTCTGAGTTTGTGCTTCTCCAGAACAAGCGCTATTAAACTATACTGTCAGTATGGATGACATGTGACTCCTACACCTTGTAGTCCTCTGTCTTATGTAACATTTCCTATACACTGATTTGCACACCTGTGATTGATTGTCTCTGTGCAGTGTGCATGTGATGTAAAGTGCTCTGACACCCTACACTGGTATAAGTGGTGCTATACAACTAATTAAATGCATCTGAGAGAGAGAGTGGTTATGGAGACTTGAAGGGCACTGTTAAAGGGTGGTAGTGAGGGAATCCACGGCAGAGGTGGTCATTGGGGGGGTGCCAACAACCATTGTCGCACTGGGCACCACCAGCGCTAAAGCCAGCCCTGTGGACAACCCGATATACCCTTGTGGGTTTGGGTAATAAAATCTATTATCTGGTATAGGTACCTACAAGGGAATTTGCTTAACTGTGTTAAAACAGTTAACAATAGCATTTGTGAATCCCACAAATTAGATTCCCACAAATAAATGTAAGTAATTTAATGTAATCAAAGATGAATAAATCATGTACAAATGGGTGTATTCTTTATAAATACAAAATTCATGATCATTTTCATGGATTTCAAGGGTAAAATACAGTCTTCACATAACAAAAGACAGTGATTTGACAATCTTCCAAACTAAAAATCTACATATTACTTAAGTACAATATCCCTTTCTAATGTCTATTGCAGACAAAAAATATTCTTGCATATTTGGCAGAGAGTTACATGCAACGTTATTTTAGAAGAAAGTGGGTATGTTGGTCGACGTTTCGGTCTTCTAACATAATGCATCTATAGGACCATCTTCAGGACAACAACATTCTTATGTAGAGAGAGGACCCTTTATCAGGGGAATGTATCAGAGCCGAAAAAATGCGTGTGGACTGTTAATCCAATTGTTGGAAAACTATAGTTTCACTTTGTGTCTTCAGTCAGTCAGACTCGACTGTTTGAAATCGAGCACGTTAGAACACGCGTCTTGGATAGACCTTACCGCCGTCAAAGATCAGCGTGTCAATCGTTATAAACGGTGAAAGGCGCCGTAATCATTTAGAGTCCTGACATGGTGAGGTCATTTATTCTTACTAACAAACTATTCTTTACTTCACAAAGCACAATAAGATACAACAGTTGATTCACATGAGCCCATTTATGATTATAACATTCAAATGCAGTTTGCAATTCTTCTCAGAATTTCTGAGAATTATCATGAATTTTGGGAAATGGTTGGTATATATTCACAAGGTCGTCAGAGGACCAAGGGACATGGATGGTGACAAGGGCAGGAGAACATCTTTGGGGTGAAATGAAGCATCCTAGGAAATCTCACTTTCTAGAGCAAATATATGAAGAGGTCTGTTAGATGTTTTAGGGGGTTCTTTAAAGTCTTCTAGATATTTGTCCAATTGTACGACTCAAACTAAACCGGGTTATAGTCGGGCTGCATGCACTAACACCCTGATGCCAAGTGTCAGAACAATTGGGTGCTCCATGACAACGAGCTCTGGAGGAGGAGCACAATGTCAAGGTCAGCCTCTCATCTCTCGTATGCCGCACCACCATCACGCACTTTGCTGCTAACTGCGGTGCTGCTCACTGTGCTAATTGTCCCGCCAGTGCATCATTTACCAGTACTCCTTCCAACGACTGAATTTTTGGCACTGCTTCATTTCTGGGAATAGCCACTGGTGCACCTCCAGCGTCAGCTACCGGCATCCAAAACGCAAAACATTTAATATGTCCTCCTCCTTTCTTTCTGGTAACTTTGATTTCTCATGCATGTTTTGAGGAAATAAATATGGTGGAGGAAGTCGGAGCAGTCGGAGTACAAGCCCTCACCCTGTCCCTCAAGTGGGTAATTTGGTATTTCAATTTCTCATGAGTTTGTTGGCTTCCTCATGCCAATTTAGTAAAGCTGCCCATTTGTTTTGCGTCTGCCTTGCTCCTGGGTTGTTTTAACCTTTTGAAAGACTATTTAAGCACTCTGGGTCAAAAGAACTTTCTTCTACAAAAGACTTATCTCATCAGTGAGTCTAACCCACGGTTCATATACCATCACATGCCTTTTACATACTAATGTGCAGGATCTCTTCAGCAGGTGCTTTCCCTAGTTTTGACTTTTCTGCCCCGATTTACCTGACTTTGCACTCATACACAACCAAGCAACATTAAGGTGTTTGCCAGCCACGTACTGCAGCTCGTCTATGGAGGGGCAGGGTAGAAGTGTAAAAAGTGTAAGGGTGGGACTAAGAGCCCTTTGCCATATGTTTTCTTGGAGGGAGGGAGGAGAGTTTTTTCACACTTGTCCATTGACTTCCTTGATTTTAAAATCCACCAGTTAGAAATTGTTCCTATAATATAATATATTGCTGTCACTTTGTCCAGCTACCGGGCTGACAGTTATCACTGACAATGTACTGAACCAATCAAAAGAAGATGTTCTTCACTTTTTCAAAAACATTTTCAGGGAAGGGAAAAATATTACATCCCTTCTACATTTATGTGTAAAAATCAATGCAAAAAAGAAAAAAACAGGTACTGGCTTAGCGAATAAGTCTGGCATTGGGTGTTTTTGGCTTGACCCATGCTTGTTTTTTCTTTTTTTTAAAAATATTTTACTACATCTTTACTATGGGAATATAAGGAGATGCCTCTTTTGCATGACCCCCCAAAGTTTTGGACTGTTGCTGCTGGTTTTTCGACTCTGAAAGTGCACTGAGGCATGCTACCCAGACCTCAGTGCCAGTGCTTTGGTTCTTGTAATGTTAGATTGACTATACCCAACTGAAATTGGCGAGTACCGGGTTACACGCTGACCACTCAGTTCTGCTAACTTCTGAATTGGATTACTAAAGTTGCTACTTCAAGGTATCAAATTAATCATCACATTAATCCCAACTTGATGCCCAGGCCAAATTTAATGTGACATTTAAGTAAATGCAACTTTTAGAAAGTTGTCACTCTTTTGCCCAGTTTTCCAGTGGCCACACACAGATACTGGCCATAATACAGCCTTCTGCCCTCCTGAGAAGTGTGAATGACTGCCAGGACTCAAAACAATAGAGGCCTGACATTGGAAGAGGTGTCACCTCTCCCCTGCAGGAAGCCGCACAGAGTGTGAGCCCAAAAGCCAAGGTTCAAAGGGGAAGTTGACTTTGAAGGTCAAATGGTGGACACACCTGAGAGGGGCTGCTCTTTTGTTGAAGTAGACAGGTTGGCGTTGGAGTCAGAGAGGGGCAACCAGTTGCCAAACCGTGTTTTCCATGGGTATGTTGGCTTCAGGTAGCCACTCCCCTAGGTAGGGCTAGCAAGCTCCACACATGAGACAGGGGTTCTGCCATCTTCAGAGTGGGCAGAATAGTGCACGCTGGGATAGCTAGATGCCATATTTCACAAGACATCGCCATCAGACAGAAAAGCTCCTACTTGCCCATTGGCTAGTGACCGCCACATCCCTGAAGGCACTTTCTGGGCATAAATATGGTACCCTTGGCACCCAGAACACAGAGCAAATCTGAACCGGGGCGAGAGCCGAAGAAGAACTACCCTGCTGTTCCATGGACCTGGCAAGAAAGGCTGCACCAACCACTGGACGGCACCTGCTGATCTTTGGGCTAGGAAAGAGAGGACTGTGCCTGTGATGCCTGGCTCATGAAAACGTTGCTGACGAGGCCCAGACAGAAAAGGTGAACTCCAAGAGTTGGTTGGCTGACTTTCTGTTACAGCACGAGGGCCACAAAAGCTGAAGTAGCCCGTTCTAGCCAGTCTTTAGCCACAATCGCTTGACAACCACTGAGACCAGCGGGTATTACCTCCCCAAACCTTAATATTAACCACAAAATTAACGCCTGGGTCTAACAGGTAAAGAAGGAATGGAAAGTAGAGAATTGGTGTCACTCAAAATTGCGGTATTCTCTTTTCAGGACGAATTTCCTCACCCACCAGAGGTGGCATGTTTCATCATAGGGAACCTCCTCACACCGTGATGCCTAGTCACCGTGTGGGCTACAACCCCCTCTCAAAAGGGAGGACCTCAGGGATGTTTTCAGAGGTATAATAAATACCTTATTAATGAGCACGAAGTGGTGAGGGAAAGCAGGGGGTGAGTGAGAAATGTGTGATTTTAAACTGGCTCTAAAGTACGCAATGCTCTTTTTTCATGCGTCCCTGGGTCAGAATTAAAAGCAAGCAGAGGGCCAGGCGGGCGTGATTACGTCCGCTGGTTCATTCCAAAGGGGTAGGTCGACATGTTTCTGCCTATGACTCTCCTTAGAGGTGTTGCGGTATTCTTCAGGACCTGTATGACAAAAACTCCTGCTTATGTGCTCAAGTGATAAAATATAAATGTGTCAAAAAAACGAAGATACAAAACCAGTGGTCCAAATAAGGTCCAGTTAGGGATCCACTGGTAGTTTCCCGCTAACATCTGAATTAAGGCCTCAACTTTGGCCTTGGCATTTGGCTCAGGGTAAATTCTCCCTGCATGTGCCTCTTTGTCTGCGAGTGGGACGGGTATGCCCAGACGTGGGTCCCGTGCTCTCCATGCCACTGGAATCAAGCTATCCTGGCTGAAGAGGGGTGAAACCCGAAACCGGTCCTAGGATGCTTGTTTCCAGTCCAGGGAGGACCTGGCTTGGCAGTTCGGGCTGGACTGTTCCCATGAGGCACAGGGTCAAGACTGATTTGCATATGGCTGGGTTCAAACTGGAATGGCATGGTGAGCAAAAACGATGGATTTAGGCCCAGATCTCTGTACTGGGGTGAATGTATGACATTGTTCTGCATTCTGTCCATCAACTGTTGTTTTTGCATTTTTCACCCGAGTGGGACGGGTATGCCCAGACGTGGGTCCCGTGCTCTCCATGCCACTGGAATCAAGCTATCCTGGCTGAAGAGGAGTGAAACCCCGAAACCGGTCCTAGGATGCTTGTTTCCAGTCCAGGGAGGACCTGGCTTGGCAGTTCGGGCTGGACTGTTCCCATGAGGCACAGGGTCAAGACTGATTTGCATATGGCTGGGTTCAAACTGGAATGGCATGGTGAGCAAAAAACGATGGATTTAGGCCCAGATCTCTGTACTGGGGTGAATGTATTGACATTGTTCTGCATTCTGTCCATCAACTGTTGTTTTTGCATTTGTCACCCCGAGTGGGACGGGTATGCCCAGACGTGGGTCCCGTGCTCTCCATGCCACTGGAATCAAGCTATCCTGGCTGAAGAGGGGTGAAACCCTGAAACCGGTCCTAGGATGCTTGTTTCCAGTCCAGGGAGGACCTGGCTTGGCAGTTCGGGCTGGACTGTTCCCATGAGGCACAGGGTCAAGACTGATTTGCATATGGCTGGGTTCAAACTGGAATGGCATGGTGAGCAAAAAAACGATGGATTTAGGCCCAAATCTCTGTACTGGGGTGAATGTATGACATTGTTCTGCATTCTGTCCATCAACTGTTGTTTTTGCATTTGTCACCCCGAGTGGGACGGGTATGCCCAGACGTGAGTCCCGTGCTCTCCATGCCACTGGAATCAAGCTATCCTGGCTGAAGAGGGTGAAACCCCGAAACCGGTCCTAGGATGCTTGTTTCCAGTCCAGGGAGGACCTGGCTTGGCAGTTCGGGCTGGACTGTTCCCATGAGGCACAGGGTCAAGACTGATTTGCATATGGCTGGGTTCAAACTGGAATGGCATGTTGAGCAAAAAAACGATGGATTTAGGCCCAGATCTCTGTACTGGGGTGAATGTATGACATTGTTCTGCATTCTGTCCATCAACTGTTGTTTTTGCATTTGTCACCCCGAGTGGGACGGGTATGCCCAGACGTGGGTCCCGTGCTCTCCATGCCACTGGAATCAAGCTATCCTGGCTGAAGAGGGGTGAAACCCCGAAACCGGTCCTAGGATGCTTGTTTCCAGTCCAGGGAGGACCTGGCTTGGCAGTTCGGGCTGGACTGTTCCCATGAGGCACAGGGTCAAGACTGATTTGCATATGGCTGGGTTCAAACTGGAATGGCATGGTGAGCAAAAAACGATGGATTTAGGCCCAGATCTCTGTACTGGGGTGAATGTATGACATTGTTCTGCATTCTGTCCATCAACTGTTGTTTTTGCATTTGTCACCCCGAGTGGGACGGGTATGCTCAGACGTGGGTCCCGTGCTCTCCATGCCACTGGAATCAAGCTATCCTGGCTGAAGAGGGGTGAAACCCCGAAACCGGTCCTAGGATGCTTGTTTCCAGTCCAGGGAGGACCTGGCTTGGCAGTTCGGGCTGGACTGTTCCCATGAGGCACAGGGTCAAGACTGATTTGCATATGGCTGGGTTCAAACTGGAATGGCATGGTGAGCAAAAACGATGGATTTAGGCCCAGATCTCTGTACTGGGGTGAATGTATGACATTGTTCTGCATTCTGTCCATCAACTGTTGTTTTTGCATTTGTCACCCGAGTGGGACGGGTATGCTCAGACGTGGGTCCCGTGTTCTCCATGCCACTGGAATCAAGCTATCCTGGCTGAAGAGGGGTGAAACCCCGAAACCGGTCCTAGGATGCTTGTTTCCAGTCCAGGGAGGACCTGGCTTGGCAGTTCGGGCTGGACTGTTCCCATGAGGCACAGGGTCAAGACTGATTTGCATATGGCTGGGTTCAAACTGGAATGGCATGGTGAGCAAAAAAACGATGGATTTAGGCCCAGATCTCTGTACTGGGGTGAATGTATGACATTGTTCTGCATTCTGTCCATCAATTGTTCTTTTTGCATTTGTCACCCGAGTGGGACGGGTATGCCCAGACGTGGGTCCCGTGCTCTCCATGCCACTGGAGTCAAGCTATCCTGGCTGAAGAGGGGTGAAACCCCGAAACCGGTCCTAGGATGCTTGTTTCCAGTCCAGGGAGGACCTGGCTTGGCAGTTCGGGCTGGACTGTTCCCATGAGGCACAGGGTCAAGACTGTTTTGCATATGGCTGGGTTCAAACTGGAATGGCATGGTGAGCAAAAAAACGATGGATTTAGGCCCAGATCTCTGTACTGGGGTGAATGTATGACATTGGTCTGCATTCTGTCCATCAACTGTTGTTTTTGCATTTGTCTATGTCTGCCGGCAATTCACGCCAAGTCCAAAGGCATGGCCAGGGAGACCTTATTTGGACTACTGGTTTTGTATCTTCGTTTTTTTGACACATTTATGTTTTATCACTTATTATTGAGTATATATTTCCTAAGAAGAACAATCAACTCACAGTCAGACTTGTGTATACAATTATAATAGTTTATAAGACAAAATTCTCCTGCACAAATATTCAAATATCAGTAACAATGTCTGAAGTAAGTTGGGCGATTATCGCATGCTGTGGTGCGCTGAATGAATGACAAAGGGATGAAGAGGGCTGTCTGAAAGCATAGATAGATAGATAGATAGATAGATAGATAGATAGATAGATAGATAGATAGATCAAATTTGATTCAATCTAGTAGTACAAAATTATTAAGCAAACATTGTATGAGTAATTGATAAATAGTATGTCACAACAGTTCCCCAAAACTACTTTAAGCCAGGTGTTCCTCCACCACCTGTCTTAGTATGGTCTTGGAATTTTTGAGTATGCCAATAACCCCATGACCTCTTTCACCTGTACTCATGCAAACTAGAGTACAAATAGGTCTTTGCCCTGAGGGTCACTAGTCCACCGAGCATTAGGCAGGGCAATGATAACAGCGGCATCTTGCTGAGACAAACAGGGCAGCAGTTTTCTGCTTTGACAGCAGTGTAGCATCCTACAGTAACAGACCAGCATCACCATGCAGTGACAAAGCACCTCAATTCTGCATTGTTAAAAAACAACAGCACCTTGTGTCAAACAGCAGTGGTGGCTGGTGAAATTTGAAAGTGGCGAGACGTAAACGTTCAAGATGTACGTTAAATGAAAACATGCATATCTTTACATTATTCTGCTTTTGATACTCCCATCTGTATTAGATTTCCCATTAAGGACTTAAAAAGAGCACTCAGCTGCACATTCGGTTTTACATTTTCGTGTGAGTGCATATTTTTCATTTAAAGTAAACAACTGCAGCAACTGTAAAACATCAAACAACTGGTGGTGTGCTTGAGTGGTTTACATTTACTGAATTAGCAGTGTGTGATGAAGGCACTAGCTCGTTCAGTAGAGATAGATGGTTGTTTTAAAAGTAAATAAATTGATGATAAATAATAAAACCCGGTGCTTAATTTGTTAAAACTAAATTAGTGCAGATGCCTAAATTTTTATTAAGCGGCCGCAGCTCAAATCTACCAGTGGCACCACCCACTTTTGTCACTGGCACTACCCACTTGCACCCCTGGCACGCCCCAAATACGGATTGCAGTGAAAGAGCAATCCCACCTACCTACATGAAGGTGGCTTTGATGAGGAGAGGGGTTCAACTCCTTGAAAAGTCTATACCAACTTGAGGTGAAGCTGTCCAGTCTAATGCCAAGTAGTGCAGACACCTAATGGGTATCTTACTCCGTCGTCTAGAAGAACGTACAGAGGCACGCTGTCCAGGGTGCACCAGTGCTGTGGACGTCTGCGGCAGGGGAGTGTAGGTGTGTGGTGGTTACATTATGGACTGCTTGGCTTACAGAAGTTACATTCTTACACAAAGCTCTCCTAAAGCATCTCAATTGTATCCTGCAATCTCATTATCCTTATTGACACCCACACACTACCTCAGGCTTAACCAGCAGCTCCCTAGATATTCAGTGCTCTCTGTAACATAAAGCTGTAGTGATGACCTGCTAGGCTGCCACAAGCAATCTTTGCAACACAATGGAATTTAATTCACAGATCCACACACAGTTCTTCTTCTGCATCTCAAGGTCGACCAGCAGCACAGCTTTGAGGCCTCTGTCTGACTTAAGTCCTGATCTGTTGGTACTGCACAACTGTAGTCTTAGCAACTGACCAGGTGCAGAAAAATGGGTGCAGTTTAATGGTGACATAAAATGTTCAATATTTATGCGCTCAGCAACACACAGTAAGAGAAGGAAGTAGCTTGAAAATTAAAATACTCCACCAAAGCTCTTATGGCACCAAGCAAGCAAAGCAGGTCATCGTGACCAGGGCCGGACTGGCCGTAGCGGGCACCGGGCGTTTCCCCGGTGGGCCGCCATGGTGGGGGCCGCTTTTGTTACCGGGGCCGGCAATATCGGCCCCCGGTAACAAAATTGGCTGAAACCGACCCTTGCAAACAGCTCGGACGCACCCACTCAGCCCCCCAGGGGGGCCGGCCGAGCAGTTTGCCAGGGCCGGTTTCGGTTCCCAGTCCGGCCCTGATCGTAACCCTCCTCAGAAGAGCTTGCATCCTTTCACGGAGTCATCCATCCTTTCACTTATCCATCCTCCTTTCATCCATCCATCCATTGATCCAATCATCCATTTATCTATCTATCCTTTCACACATCTATCCATCCTTTCACTCCATCCATCTACTCACTCACTCCCTCCATTCATCCTCTCTTTCACTCATCCCTCCACTCTTCGACCCACCGATTCACTCATCCATCCATTTACCCTTTCACTCATCCATCCATGCTTTCACTCCCCCAGCCATCCACCCTTTCACTCATCCATCCATTCACCTTTTCACTCATCCATCGGTCTACCCTTTCATCCAGCCATCCATCTACCCTCCCTTTCACTTATTCAGCCATTCTTTCACTCATCCATCGTTACATCCATCCTTTCATTCATCCAACCACACTTTCAACCTGTCCATCCATCCAGCCTTTCACTCATCTTTCTATTCATTAAGCCTTTCACTCATCATCCATCCTTTCACTTACTCATCCATCCATCCTTTCTCTCATCATCCATCCACCCTTTCACTCATCCATCCATTCACCCATTCACTCATCCATCCATTTACCCTTTCACTCATCCATCCATCCATTTATCCATCCTTCCTTCCTTTCACTCATTCATCCATGCGTCTATCCATCCACCCTGTCACTCACTCATCCATCATTTCACCCACACATCCATCATTTCACTCACTCACCCTGCCATCCTCACTTGGCCATAGCGCAGCCATGTTAAATAGAGGTACAGCTATTGTTCTACGGAATACTAATTTCACTTTTAATCATGTTGCTCGGTAGGTGACACTGAGAGACCAAGGGGATCTGGACATTCCGTACAAGATACAAAGGCGGACCTTCCACCACATAAATGCCCACCAGCCTGTGAATAATAAACAGCCGCGGCCCGTGCAGGTAAGAGCGGTGGGGCCATCTGGGGGGGATTTCGACGGACAATGACGAGGGAAAATTAAATAAATAATTCCTTTTCCCTCGTCATCGTCCGTCAAGCCCCTCCCTCCCCCCCTTCCCAGCCCCACCGCTCTTACCTGCACGGGCCGCTGCTGATAATAAAGTATGAATGCCTAAGGTTTGGAAGAGAGGTGAACCAAGAGCAGCGGTGACCTGTGCACTGGAGTTCAGCAAGCACATTGCCAAGCTGTGGCTCTTAGTGACAGCAGGACGTAGGACTGACCACAGCTCCACTGACACTGCAGCGCTTTGTTATCAGCTTTGTCCATCTGCTTCCTATCTGTCCTGTAACAACAAGTGCAGCTTGGCATGTGGGGCCTCTCCACGGTGCACCAGGCAAACAACACAACGTGCTTGCTCTTCAACCCTTCTGGAGTAGAAAAGAAACCGAAAATGAGAATGCCGACTCCTCCTCCAGCCCGCCCCTTCACATTGCAAGCAAACCAGAAGTGGGTGAGAATGGAGGAGGCAGAACCCTCGGGTGCTACCACTCACTCTTAACTTGTGCTCATCTGTCTGCTCCACCCCCATCCCATGACTTCAATGGAGCTGTGCTGACCCCACCCTGGGCCACAGCAGTAAACGCCCAAATGCAGAGCTGTTCAGCACTGGACAATCTTGCCTCACCTATCATGGTGATGTCACAGCCCAGGCGTGTGCCTCCAGGGCGAGGACTTCTCCGACCCACCGGCACATGCGCAGGGCTCTCGAGTCCTAGCACCAATCCCGCACGCCAAAAGAAAAAAAATTGAGGGTGATATATGAGCATCTGTTTGCTAAACTGTTGGAATTCCCTTCTCTTCCTCCCCGTTTTTGGCAGGTCAACGTTCCTTATGCCCTCGAGAGGCAGCCGCCGCTGTGACAAACAGAGCAGCAGCATCCTACAGTTCGGCAGAATCCTGCAGGACAGGGCAGCAGCACGAGGCTGTGGCAGGACATCATGCTCCTGCAGTGTCATACCTGAGCAGCAGCACTCTGCTGTCCCAAACAGGACAGAAATCCTTATAGTAATTAACAGAGCCACGTCCCCCAATGGGACATTGCAGTAACAAACAAAAAATGCAAAGCACGGCTGCCTTCCCCCGAGTGCATACCCATGCGTACCTCTGCCCTGCTAATCTTCCCTCTTCTCTCCCGCTCCTTCCCCTTCCTCACCCTCCCCCCCCCCCCTCCTCCCCGCCGCTCGCTCGCGCGCTCCCGCATCCTGTGGTTTGCTGTAGCTCTGTCCCTCTCCTGCGCACACAGCTTCGCCCCATGCTCTCCCCCCACCTGCCGCGGCCGCCCATGCACTGATTAATCTGTTCAGACAGCAGAAGCCCCTGATGTGAAATATGAATATTTTAGCGTCTGACGCTCTCTAAAAGGCCCTTACCAGTTTCACTCAGAGGACCAGACTGGTCCCCGCGACTCGCGCTGCACTCCCGGGGACTCCTACTCAACCCGTGCGACCCTAGAATACCCAATATGCTTCCCGTGCCCCCCAGCACTCTCCGAGGTCCCACATCGCCCTTTGTGCGTCTCGCAACACACCCCGTGCCTCCCACAGCATTCTCCTTTGCCTCCCGCACTTTTTTGTGCTTCACACGGCACTCCCCGTGCCTCATACAACTCTTTTTGCCTCCTACAAAACTCCATGCGACACCTGCAGAACGCCGCAAGCCTCGCTGTGTATGGTGGTGTAACATTTATATAGCGCTTACTCAGAGAGGCACGGGCAAAGGGTGCCTTGGGCCCTAGCCTTACAGGGGGCCCCCTATTAGAGTCAGCTCTTTTCTGCAGAGGCTTGCCCTGATGACCTTGAATAATTCTAAAACAGATGAGTAGTATAAGGAGATACCATTCCTCCCCATTCATGCCCTTAAAAGTGACAGGTCCCCCTCCGGTCCCCCCGCCCCTCGCTGTGTCCTTAAAAGTGACGCGTGTCCTTAAAAGTGACAGGCCTCAAACCCCTCACTGTGTCCTTAAAAGTGACGCGTGCCCTTAAAAGTGACAGGCCTCAAACCTCTCTGTGTCCTTAAAAGTGACAGGCCTCAACCCCCTCGCTGTGTCCTTAAAAGTGAAGCGTGGCCTTAAAAGTGACAGGTCCCCCATCCCTTTGCAGTGTCCTTAAAAGTGACATGTGGCCAGCTTGTCCAAGGGGCGGTGCTAGGGGCGGGGCTGTTTCGGGAGCCACCAGCGAGCCAGAGCCCTATGACGCCTCTAAGGCCTTGTTGATGTATAGATGGTACGCCCCCTTTTAGGAGCTGTTTAGGATACATATAAGGCATCCTTAAGAGCGTTGTACAGCAAGCAGCCGCCGGAAGACAAGAAGGTTCCCATAGCAAAATGAAGAGATACAACCCTCTTGTGAAGAGCCCTATGTGGGTTTGCTCCAACCCCCTATCAGTAGATATTACCGCAGCTTACCAACGATGGTAATGGACGAGAATGCTCAGCAAGAAACACCTAAGGATAGGGGCTGCGACCTTACTGGCTTTAGTAATAGCATGTGTCGGGGGTGCAAAACCTCAATCTCAAGGATTGCGTATGCCTGCTGTCTCCGGTTAAGGGCACCCCCAGCACGAGTGAGGGCTCTGGTAGCGGCAGCTTGTTTGCCGGCCCCAGTTTCGTGGATATGGAGGAATCTGAAGAGGCTGTAGCACCAGCTAACACAACCGTCTATGAAACCAAGGCCCTTCAGGAGGACCCTGATGCTGATGATGTTGTGCTGCAACCGTCGGGTACAGTCGCCGAAGATGTTGGGGCAACGCGGACACTAGCGACTCTCAAGATTTCAGAACCGCAGCAGAGGCCGGTGAAAATGCAGAGGTTAGTAAAAAAATAAAAATGTTATGCTCGGTAGTTACAAAAAAAAAATGCGGTATTTTATTTCTTCAGCTATTGGCATATCAATCTTTCTTTTGTCCCTAGAGCGTAACACCAGCAGGATGCACCTACTTCATAAAGCACTATGGTAAAGAGCCTGTAGCACCTCCTAACACCTCTGTCTACGAAGACATGGACCTTCAGGAGGATGCGGCTGCTGCGGAGGCGTGTTGCAACAGCCCGGTACAAGCGTCGAAGATGACGGGGCATCGCAGGACATTAGCGACTCTCAGGATTTCAGAGCTGCCGCAGAGGGTTGTGAAAATATGGAGGTTAGTATGAAAATGTTATGCCCCTGTATCTATATAACGATGTATTTTATTTCTTCAACTAATGGGCTGTCAATCTTTTTTTGAACCCTAGATAGAAGCCCCAAAAAGAACGGCTGGAGCCTGGCGACCTGCAAAAGCGAACAATGTAATCTTTAATTGTCTGTGGTGTTCAAAACAGGCTGAAAGCTCAACGTGCCAAAACAGCGAGGGCTGCGACAAATGCGTATGCGGGTTCTAAGAGCGCCGCGTGTGAAAAGATGAAGATGTCGGATTGTCCTTCTTTGAACGGCGTGAAGTTAAGGGTTTCGCAGCGGCGGTAGTACTAAACTGTGTCAAACGTGACTATTACAGTCTTTGTCAAGGCCACCAAATAAGCGATCCAGAGCAGGCGGCTCACGAATGTTTGTGCGGAATCATACAGAGCAAGAACAATACGCTATATTTGTGGCTTGTTAAACCCGTACAAGGTGTATAAGCTGCTAAAGGTGGTGTACGGCCTGAACCCTGAAAATAAAACTGTACACCCCGATATGTTGAGGATCTTGACATCTGCACTCAATGAGATCCAATACGCCTATGACCCGAGCGTAAAACTACCTGAAATGCAGGAGATGTGCCCGACTCTTGATAGAAAGCTGCTACAACGACTCGTAGAAAGGCGTATGTGTAACATGTATAAAAAAATAATCTCAGGGGGCTTTGGCCCCGAAGACTATTTACCTAAGTTCTTATGTAATGTTACAGGATAGTGTGTATTTAGAACAAACAAGCGGAATGTTACAACGCAAGGTGGTTATGTGTTAATACGTACTTATCACGTTTCCTATGAAAATGTAAAGTATCTTTTGCTCAGGTTTTGGTAGTATTGTTTATCTGGTTTTTAATAAAACGCCCTTACACAAAACAATCGTCTTTCATTTCATTAATTGTACCGGATGCTATCATGTCGGGGGCTATGTTAAGAAAACTTTATTATGATACAAGAGGGTTGGTAGCTTTGGAAGTGTCGAAGCCCTATACAGAAGGGCTGCAGATGAAAACGAGCCCGTGAGCAGAGACCTGGTCAAGACATGGCTATCAGGAGAGGAGGCGTATTCGCTCCACAAGCCGGCCAGAAGCCGTTTTAAGAGACGTCCTACAATCGTTAATGCTCAAATAGATTATCAGTGGCAAGCTGACATAATCAGCCTTCAAGATATAGCAGAACATAACAACGGCGTTTGTTATATATTAACAGTCATAGACGTACTGTCCAGAGTACGCCTACGCAAGAACCGTTAAGCGATAAAAGAGGGGCCAGCGCCACGGCCGCTTTTAAAGCCATCTTCGCGAAGGGCAGGGTTCCTCAAAAACTACAAACAGACGCCGGTAAAGAATTCTTAAACAAGACATTTCAGAAATTATTAAACAACCACGGTGTTCAACATTTTGTAACACACACGGAGGTGAAAGCAGCGGTTGTAGAACGGTTTAACAGAACTTTAAAGTCTAAGATGTGGCGGTATTTTACGGCCAACAACACCTACAGATACGTGGATGTTCTACAGGCTTTTTAGATGTGTATAATGCCAGTTATCACCGGACCATCAAAACATCACCCGCTAGAAGGTGACTCCTAGTAATTCTTTAGATGTTTGGCGAACGGTGTACGGGCATAATTTTGCTACAAAGGTGAAGAAACCTGTTTTAAAAGGCACGCATGTGAGGATTTCAAAATTGAAAGGGGTCTTCACGAAGGGCTACACGCCAGACTTTTAGCGACGAGATATTTATAGTGGATAATGTGGAGCTTAAAGAAGGGCTGTATATTTACAGCTTAAAGGACTACGCTGGGGAAGCTGTATCGGGGTGTTTTACAAGGAAGAGTTACAAATGGTACCTGATGATCCGAACAGGGTGTATAGGGTTGAAAAGGTTCTGAAAGGAAAGGTAGGGGGGCTAGCAGCCAGGCATATGTCAAATGGAGGGGATGGCCGGAGAAATTTAACAGTTGGGTGTTGGCCAGCTCCTGAAGGGTGTGTGAGCTAAGGACCGTCTAAAATCCTCTAATAAGATGGAGACAGCCCCCTTTATATCACCTTACCATCCAACGCTTCTAAGGGCATGTTCCTCGACAACCAGATTTCCTAATTACACCGTGAAACTGGCTAAGCCTGTGGACCTGAAAGGGGATTGGGAGGTGGCCCTAACAGAAATTCAATACCCTAGAACATGGAATACATTCACACAGGCCGAGGCAAAGTTTTACATAAAGCGTGAGCAGGATCAGTGAGCATGCACGAGAGCATTCCATACGGTTACTACCCAACCGTTATAAGTGTTGTCGATGCTGTCAACAAAGCCATAGCCAACCTCGAAGCATATCCGAATACGCATCTGTCGTTAGATAACGTCAGAAGGAAGGTATTTCTTAAAGCACCAAGCCGTACCACGACGTTTAACTGCTCCGGTAAATTAAGAAGGGTTTTAGGCACCGTGCTGCATGCGAAAAGTCCGATGGAGCAGGATCACACATGCCCGATATTAACGGTGGGTTCTATACGCTCTATGTGTATAGCGACATTGTAGAGGCCCAGAGGATCGGTGATACTTATTCACCGCTGTTAAGATGGGTCCATGTACAGGGTGAAAATAATACGATGGTTAATATTCAATTTAACAAGCCCGACTACGTTGCAGTTTCTAAAAACCATTTTGACACTATTTCAATTATGATCTACGATGATCAGTCTGAGCCGGTGGCCTTTAAATACGGGAAAGTTATTGTTAAGCTTCATTTAAGACCGAGACACGACAGCGGTTATTAACCAGGCATCATGGTGGTCGTGAAAACATACGGGGACCCGTCTATGTACAGGGACTATTACAGAAACCAAGCCGGATATGGAGGTCACGCTGTACTTCAAGAGTCGCCGGTTATGTATGGGGCTGGTTTAGGGGTTTCTTCAGGAGCCTGTTTAGAAGAGCTATGCCGTTCTTGAAGAGGCTATGAAATTGTAAAACCGCATGTTAAGACGGCTGCTACGAACATTGCCCATGATGTTGTTGGGTATGTTACTTCGGCGGTTGCAGAGCGCATGAACAAACAGCCGCAAGAAGGAGGCGGGTCTGTTGTACAAGCCCGCGCGAGTGTTAAAAGAGCGCAGGCCTTCGAGGCGCAGGGGTCCACGGTCCCTATAAAAAAGGAGGAGTTCTTCAAACGCCCTCAGAAAAGAAGAACTCCAAGACGGAAGAGAGCTGCGAAGAAGAGAAAGGGTTCTAAAGTCAATATTTTTTAAAGCCTCGTAAACTAAACCATGGCCTTCGTACACTGTGCATCTGGCGAGTGCGCCAAATCCGAGTTAGACTTGTTTACTCTAAAACCAACGCAGACAAGCATCGAAAACAGCTTCTTCATGGAGGTATCGCCTTTAGCCGCCTTGACACCGCTGGCCCCTATAGGAGTTTTTGTGTCAGGGTCCACGGATATGTATTTGGATCTCAACAACACGCTGCTGCATCTTATGTGTAAAATCGTAAGCGGATGGAGTCCGACATAGCAGCAGACGCTCGAGTAGCAACGATCGCTTACCCCCTAGCGGCCATGTTTAATCAGGTGGACATCACCCTGGGCGATCGACTCATCACACAGAACGATAACATGTACGCCTACAGAGCCTACCTCGAGTATTCTAAATTACAGTGGCAGCGCCCTTGACACGCAGCTTTCAGCTGGTCTCTTCTACAAGGATACATACGGCCAGTTTGAAACCACGGCTCTGGACGGTGCCAATCATGGTTTTGTAAAAGAGCAAGGTTTGCAGCAGGCAGTCGCAACTTTGACCTCCTGGGTCGCATACATTCAGATCTCTTCTTCCAAGATAAACTGCTTATCAATGGTATTGACCTTAAGATCAAGCTCACACGCAACAAGGACTCATTCTGTCTCATCAGCGGGGATGCGGACCAGTACAAGCTGGACATCCTGGCAGCGAGCCTGTTTGTAAAGAGGTGAAAGTGTCCCCGAGCGTCAGATTAGCGCAC
The DNA here is from genome assembly GCA_963921515.1 of Calotriton arnoldi. Taxonomy (NCBI): domain Eukaryota; kingdom Metazoa; phylum Chordata; class Amphibia; order Caudata; family Salamandridae; genus Calotriton; species Calotriton arnoldi. Next base: position 521,238 of record CAWUFW010011641.1, on the reverse strand, counting down.
GCCGGCGCTTTGCAAATATCAAACGCCAAGTACGCTGTGGAAAGAGTAGCTCTGAAGGTGTTCAGCATCCCAGCCGGTACCCGTTTAACCCAGCAGCAGAATTTATTTCTAGGGCAACTACCCAAACTCATCATCATCGGTTTTGTGGACAATACAGCCTTTAGCGGCACCTACGCCTTAAACCCCTTCAATTTTAGACACTACAACATCAACTACGCGGCGCTGGTCCACGAGGGCACTGTGATTCCTGCAAAACCCTACACCCCTAGTTTTATAACCTCCAACTACATCAGGGAATATCAGGGGTTGGTTTCAATAACCGGGAAGCATCTAAGGGACTGCGGTGTAGCTGTGTCAGAAGAGAAGGCTATGGGGACGGGTACACGCTGTTCGCATTCGACCTGACCCCGACATGTGAAGACGGCGATCACTACAACCTTGTCAAAACGGGAATCTAAAAGCTGAAATACGATTCAGTAATCCGCTACCGACGAATGTGAACATGGTCGTATTCTCTGTATTCGACAGCATCATTCAGATCAACCACGCAAGACAGATTTTGTTTGACTATCTTTAAAACATTTTGTGAAATGGACACTGTGCAGATACGCTCGTTCTTAAGCAGGCATAAAGACGCTAGGAAATACTTTTTAGGTGTTTTCCCTAGCGACGGATTACCACCTGAAATAGGGTTAGAAAGGCCCCGCACTCTAGTCTTTAACACAGACCCGCATGACAAGAGCGGAACACACTGGGTGGGCCTGTTTATAGACAGTGACAAGGTTATATTGTTTGACAGTGCCGGTGAATTCCCAGAACATCGTATCTATACAACCCCTATATTCAAGTTTGTGAAAAAAGCCGCTCTTGTGGTTGGAGTATAACAAGCTGAGGCTCCAGGATTCCATAGCCATCACATGTAGGGAGCATTGTATTTATTTTATCAGTAAAATGTCTGAGGGTATGTCGTTTAGAAATTTCTTAAATCTATATTCGCGTGACCTTGTTAACAATGACAATATAGTTGTGAAATATGTAAAGAAAACACAGTGGTCTCGGTCAGACCTGTGAAACCCGAATATGTCGCTTGTCAAAATTGTAAGTCCGTGGGACATGTGTATGTTTAATGATGAGCGCCTAAAATAAAAGACCATTATTTTTTAAAAAATACGGTATTCAGACTTTGTATTTCTATGCTACCACATACAACATAATTAAAACCTTTTAAAAGACAACAGAGGCAGGTTGTAAAGTTATAAAAAAGTGTTTTATTACAAACATCTATTTGTAAGTCCGTGGGACATGTGTATGTTTAATGATGAGCGCCTAAAATAAAAGACCATTATTTTTTTTTAAAAATACGGTATTCAGACTTTGTATTTCTATGCTACCACATACAACATAATTAAAACATTTTAAAAGACAACAGAGGCAGGTTGTAAAGTTATAAAAAAAGAAGTCTGAAGAAACATCAGGGTGTAAGCCAGGTACTTGGTTTGGAAAATTGCCCTTTTCGAGGTACAACCATCGTTGTAGGGGTACTCCAGGAGGGGATAGCAGGGGTGTGTCAGAGCCTGTTGGTGATGGGTGTACGGGGGCTTTCAAATTTTCAAGCAAACGACGGTGCTCCGTTATTACCCGACGATGGAAGGTATGTTGAGTTCAGCAGCGGCTCGTAGAAACGCATCCCAACCACGCGGTGCGTTTTGAGGCGTTATGATTTTGGGGTGCGTGAGACCTTTGACTAGATCGTACATGTGTGACCCTGCAACCGGCTGTCCCTTGTAGAGAATTCGCCTCGTTCATTCCAGGATGTCAGGTCTTTAGAAGTTGTAAGTTTACTCATCAGCATTTACGCGGCCCCCTGTGTCTTTGACTTATATTTTTAAGAGATCTGTAACAAAGTCATCTGAGGGTGCTGCATGGGCCTGTGATGGTTGCAGGGGCTGAGGGCCATTTGGAGGCACGGCTGGTTGTTCAGAGTCCGGGGTGTATAGAGTCAGCTTATTTTCTCGGTATTCCATTGGTTGTAGTAACTTAAAAAGTTTTTAAGGGTGCTGGTGTAAAGGTTTGCCTTGTCATAGGGGTTTAGATCGGTTCTGTTCAAAATGTCTTTAATTTCAGCATCCAGACGCAGAGTCTCATTTGGCGTATATCCCAAGTGTTGTCCTTTGAAGAGCCCAGCTGGTCCATTTGCTGCCTCGGAACCAAATACATCTTGGTGGCATGATCCATTACTGTCCCGAGAGGAGGCTCGTAATTATGGGTATAGCTATGCCCAGCAAAGAGCCTATAAAACCTCCAGACTGTTTCACCAGTTTCTTCTTGGTAATGAGTGAGGCCCTTTTATTACTGAGCTTCTTGATAAGAGACCTCTTCTTCTTCAGAACCTGTAACTGACTCTTTGATATAGGGACGTTGCCTTTTAGGGTATTTAGGGCAATTTCAGAAATGGCAGACACTAAGTCGTCAGAAGCAGCGCACAGGATGGCCTTTCGGTGCTGGGGACTGGCTGTAACAAGCATTTTCAGGAGAGCTAAATTGCGACGTAGGCGAGCCGACATAGTCAACACCTTGTATTATAAGGGGTCGGATTGTAAATGTCTCTAAAAGTCATCAGCGCTGCTTTTTATAGGCACGGTCCTTGGGCTTAGGGGTGTAAGCGACTGGTAGATCTGGGGCAAATATATCAGCCCTCAGTCTATAGTCTTCTAGAGTTTCATTTTTAAGTCGACCAGCAGGTAGCCGTGGGGTTTTGCTGGTCGGCTTAAAAATGAAACTCTAGAAGACTATAGGCTGAGGGCTGATATATTGCCCAGATCTACCAGTCGCTTACACCCTAAGCCCAAGGACCGTGCCTATAGAAGCAGCTGATGACTTTTAGAGACATTGCATCCGACCTCCATAATACAAGGTGTTGACCATGTCGGCCCGCCTACGTCAGCACTTAGCTCTCCTGAAATGCTTGTTCAGCCAGTCCCAGCACCGAAAGTCATCCTGTGCGCTGCTTCTGACGACTTAGTGTCTGCCATTTCTGAAATTGCCCTAAATACTACAAGGCAACGTCCCTATATCAAAGAGTCGGTTACAGGTTCTGAAGAAGAAGAGGCTCTTATCAAGAAGCTCAGTAATAAAGGGCCTCACTCATTACCAAGAAGAAACTGGTGAAACGGTCTGAGACATGGGCTCTTTGCTGGGCATAGCTATACCCATAATTACTGAGCCTCCTCTCGGGACAGTAATGGATCATGCCACCAAGATGCATGGTTCGAGGCAGCAAATGGATCAGCTGGCTTCAAAGGACAACACTTGGGATATGCGCGAAATGAGACTCTGCGTCTGGATGCTGAAATTAAAGACATTTTGAACAGAACCGATCTAAACCCCTATGACAAGGCAGACCTTTACACCAGCACCCTTAAAAACTTTTGAAGTTACTACAGCCAATGGAATGCCGAGAAAATAGCTGACTCATACACCGGACTCTGAACAACAGCCGTGCTCAAATGGCCCTCAGCCCCTGCAACCATCACAGGCCCATGCAGCACCCTCAGATGACTTTGTTACAGATCTCTTAAAAGTCAAGACATAGGAGGCCGCGAAATGCTGATGAGTAAACTACAGCCTCAAAGACCTGACATCCTGGAATGAGCGAGGCGAATTTCTCTACGAGGGACGGCCGGTTGCAGAGTCACATGTACGATCTAGTCAAAGGTCTCACGCACCCCAAAATCGCAGCCTCAAAGCGCAGCGCGGTGGGATGCGTTTCACGAGCCGCTGCTGAACTCAACATGCCTTCCACGCTCGTGGTGAATAACGAGCACCGTCGTTGCTGAGTTTGAAAGCCCCAGTACACCATCGCAGCTCTACACCCTGTATCCTCCTGGAGTACCCTACAACGATGGTTGTACCTCGAAAGGGCAATTTTCAAACCAAGTACCTGGCTTACACCCTGATGTTTCTTCAGACTTCTTTTTTTATAACTTTACAACCTGCCTCTGTTGTCTTTAAAATGTTTTAATTATGCTGTATGTGGTAGCATAGAAATACAAAGTCTGAATACCGTATTTTTAAAAAATAATGGTCTTTATTTCAGGCGCTCATCATGAAACATACACATGTCCCACGGACTTACAAATAGATGTTTGTAATAAAGACACTTTTTATAACTTTACAACCTGCCTCTGTTGTCTTTTAAAGGTTTTAATTATGTTGTATGTGTAGCATAGAAATACAAAGTCTGAATACCGTATTTTTAAAAAATAATGGTCTTTGATTTTAGGCGCTCATCATGTAAACATACACATGTCCCATGGACTCTACAATTTTGACAAGCGTATAATCGGGTTTCACAGGTCGACCGAGACCACTGTGTTTTCTTTTTACATATTTCACAACTATATTGTCATTGTTAACTAGGTCACTGCGAATATAGATTTAAGAAATTTCTAAACGACATACCCTCAGACATTTTACTGATAAGATAAATACAATGCTCCCCACATGTGATGGCTATGGAATCCTGGAGCCTCAGCTGTTATACTCCAGCACGAGCGGCTTTTTCACTGAAAGCTTGAATATAGGGGTTGTATAGATACGATGTTCTGAGAATTCACTGGCACTGTCAAACAATATAACCTTGTCACTGTCTATAAACAGGCCCACCCAGTGTGTTCCGCTCTTGTCATGCGGATCTGTGTTAAAGACTAGAGTGCGGGGCCTTCTAACCCTATTTCAGGTGGTAACCCCGTCGCTAGGAAAACACCTAAAAAGTGTTTCACTAGCGTCTTTATGCCTGCTTAAGAACGGCGTATCTGCACAGTGTCCATTTCACAAAATGTTTTAAAGATAGTCAGACAAATCTGTCTGCGTGGTTGATCTGAATGATGCTGTCGAATACAGAGAATACGACCATGTTCACATTCGTCGGTAGCGGATTACTGAATCGTATTTCAGCTTTTAGATTCCGTTTTTGACAGGTTGTAGTGATCGCCGTCTTCCATGTCGGGGGTCAGGTCGAATGCGAACAGCGTGTACCGTCCATAGCCTCTCTTGACACAGCTACACCGCAGTCCTTAGATGCTTCCGGTTGTTGAAACCAGCCCTGATATTCCCTGATGCAGTTGGAGGTTACAAAACTAGGTGTAGGGTTTTGCAGGAATCACAGTGCCCGCGTGGACCAGCGCCGTAGTTGATGTTGTAGTGTCTAAAATTGAAGGGTTTAAGGCGTAGGTGCCGCTAAAGGCTGTATTGTCCACAAAACCGATGATGATGAGTTTGGGTAGTTGCCCTAGAAATAAATTCTGCTGCTGGGTTAAGCGGGTACCGGCTGGGATGCTGAACACCTTCAGAGCTACTCTTTCCACAGCGTACTTGGCGTTTGATATTTGCAAAGCGTCGGCGTGCGCTAATCTGACGGCTCGGGACACTCTCACTCTCTTTACAAACAGGCTCGCTGCCAGGATGTCCAGCTTGTACTGGTCCGCATCCCCGCTGATGAGACAGAATGAGTCCTGTTGCGTGTGAGCTTGATCTTAAGGTCAATACCATTGATAAGCAGTTTATCTTGGAAGAAGAGATCTGAATGTATGCGACCAGGAGGTCAAAGTTGCGACTGCCTGCTGCAAACCTTGCTCTTTTACAAAGCCATGATTGGCACCGTCCAGAGCGTGGTTTCAAACTGGCCGTATGTATCCTTGTAGAAGAGACCAGCTGAAAGCTGCGTGTCAAGGGCGTCGCTACTGTAATTTAGAATACTCTGAGGTAGGCTCTGTAGGCGATACATGTTATGCGTTCTGTGTGATGAGTCGATCGCCCAGGGTGATGTCCACCTGATTAAACATGGCCGCTAGGAGATGGCGATCGTTGCCACTCGAGCGTCTGCTGCTATGTCGGACCCATCCGCTTTACGATTTTACACATAAGATGCAGCAGCGTGTTGTTGAGATCCAAATACATATCCGTGGACCCTGACACAAAAACTCTATAGGGGCCAGGTGTCAAGGCGGCTAAAGGCGATACCTCCATGAAGAAGCTGTTTTCGATGCTTGTCTGCGTTGGTTTTAGAGTAAACAAGTCTAGCTCGGATTTGGCGCACTCGCCAGATGCACAGTGTACGAAGGCCATGGTTTAGTCTACGGGCTTTAAAAATATTGACTTTAGAACCCTTTCTCTTCTTCGCAGCTCTTCCGTCTTGGAGTTCTTCTTTTCTGAGGGCGTTTGAAGAACTCCTCCTTTTATGGGGACCGGTGACCCCTGCGTCTCGAAGGCTCTGCGCTCTTTAACACTCGCGCGCGGCTTGTACAACAGACCCGCTCCTTCTGCGGCTGTTTGTTCATGCGTGCTAACCGCCGAAGTAACAGACCCAACAACATCATGGGCACGTTCGTAGCAGCCGTCTTAACATGCGGTTTACAATTTCATAGCCTCTTCTCAGAACGGCATAGCTCTTCTAAACAGGCTCCTGAAGAAACCCCTAAACCAGCCCCATACATAACCGGCGACCCTTGAAAGTGCGGACCTCCATATCCGGCTTGTTTCTGTAATAGTCCCTGTACATAGACGGGTCCCCGTATGTTTTCACGACCACCATGATGCCTGGTTAATAACCGCTGTCGTGTCTCGGTCTTAAATGAAGCTCAACAATAACTTTCCGTATCTAAAGGCCACCGACTCAGACTGATCATCGTAGATCATAATTGAAACAGTGATCAAAATGGTTTTAGAAACTGCGACGTAGTCGGGCTTGTTAAATTGAATATTAACCATCGTATTATTTTCACCCTGCATGGACCCATCTTAACAGCGGTGAATAAGTATCACCGATCCTCTGGGCCTCTACAATGTCGCTATACACATAGAGCGTATAGAACCCACCGTTAATATCGGGGCATGTGTGATCCTGCTCCATCGGATTTTCGCATGCAGCACGGTTGCCTAAAACCCTTCTTAATTTACCGGAGCAGTTAAGCGTCGTGGTACGGCTTGGTGCTTTAAGAAATGCCTTCCTTCTGGCGTTATCTAACGACAGATGCGTATTCGGATATGCTTCGAGGTTGGCATGGCTTTGTTGACAGCATCGACAACACTTATAACGGTTGGGTAGCAACTGGTGTAATGCTCTCGCGCATGCTCACTGGATCCTGCTCACGCTTTATGTAAAACTTTGCCTGCCTATGTGAATGTATTCCATGTTCTAGAGTATTGAATTTCTGTTAGGGCCACCTCCAATCTCCTTCAGAGTCCACAGGCTTAGCCAGTTTCACGGTGTAATTAGAAATCTGGTTGTCGGGGAACATGCCCTTAGAAGCGTTGGATGGTAGGTGATATAAAGGGGGCTGTCTCCATCTTATTAGAGGATTTCAGGCGGTCCTTAGCTCACACCCCTTCAGGGAGCTGGCCAACACCCAACTGTTAAATTTCTCCGGCCATCCATCCATTTGACATATGCCTGACTGCTAGCCCTACCTTTCCTTTCAGGACCTTTTCAACCCTATACACCCTGTTCGGATCATCAGGTACCATTTGTAACTCTTCCTTGTAAAACACCCCGATACAGCTTCCCCAGCGTGAGTCCTTTAAGCTGTAAATATACAGCCCTTCTTTAAGCTCCACATTATCCACTATAAATATCTCGTCGCTAAAAGTCTGGCGTGTAGCCACTTCGTGAAGACCCCTTTCAATTTTGAAATCCTCACATGCGTGCCTTTTTAAAAACAGGTTTCTTCACCTTTGTAGCAAAATTATGCCCGTACACCGTTCGCCAAACATCTAAAGAATTACTAGGAGTCACCTCTGCGGTGATGTTTTGATGGTCCGGTGATAACTGGCATTATACACATCTAAAAGCCTGTAGAACATCCACGTATCTGTAGGTGTTGTTGGCCGTAAAATGCCGCCACATCTTAGACTATAAAGTTCTGTTAAACCGTTCTACAACCGCTGCTTTCACCTCCGTGTGTGTTACAAAATGTTGAACACCGTGGTTGTTTAATAATTTCTGAAATGTCTTGTTTAAGAATTCTTACCGGCGTCTGTTTGTAGTTTTTGAGGAACCCTGCCCTTCGTAAGATGGCTTTAAAAGGCCGTGGCGATGCCCTCTTTATCGCTTAACGGTTCTGCGTAGGCGTACTTGGACAGTACGTCTATGACTGTTAATATATAACAGACGCCGTTGTTATGTTCTGCTATATCTTGAAGGCTGATTATGTCAGCTTGCCACTGATAATCTATTTGAGCATTAGCGATTGTAGGACGTCTCTAAAGCGGCTTCTGGCCGGCTGTGGAGCGAATACGCCTCTCCTGATAGCCATGTCTTGACCAGGTCTCTGCTCACGGGCTCGTTTCATCTGCAGCCCTTCTGTATAGGGCTTCGACACTTCCAAAGCTACCAACCCTCTTGTATCATAATAAAGTTTTCTTAACATAGCCTCTGACATGATAGCATCCGGTACAATTAATGAAATGAAAGACGATTGTTTGTGTAAGAGCGTTTATTAAAACCAGATAAACAATACTACCAAAACCTGAGCAAAAGATACTTTACATTTTCATAGGAAACGTGATAAGTACGTATTAACACATAACCACCTTGCGTTGTAACATTCCGCTTGTTTGTTCTAAATACACACTATCCTGTAACATTACATAAGAACTTAGGTAAATAGTCTTCGGGGCCAAAGCCCCTGAGATTATTTTTTATACATGTTACACATACGCCTTTCTACGAGTCGTTGTAGCAGCTTTCTATCAAGAGTCGGGCACATCTCCTGCATTTCAGGTAGTTTTACGCTCGGGTCATAGGCGTATTGGATCTCATTGAGTGCAGATGTCAAGATCCTCAACATATCGGGGTGTACAGTTTTATTTTCAGGGTTCAGGCCGTACACCACCTTTAGCAGCTTATACACCTTGTACGGGTTTAACAAGCCACAAATATAGCGTATTGTTCTTGCTCTGTATGATTCGCACAAACATTCGTGAGCCGCCTGCTCTGGATCGCTTATTTGGTGGCCTTGACAAAGACTGTAATAGTCACGTTTGACACAGTTTAGTACTACCGCCGCTGCGAACCCTTAACTTCACGCCGTTCAAAGAAGGACAATCCGACATCTTCATCTTTTCACACGCGGCGCTCTTAGAACCGCATACGCATTTGTCGCAGCCCTCGCTGTTTTGGCACGTTGAGCTTTCAGCCTGTTTTGAACACCACAGACAATTAAAGATTACATTGTTCGTTTGCAGGTCGCCAGGCTCCAGCCGTTCTTTTGGGGCTTCTATCTAGGGTTCAAAAAAAGATTGACAGCCCATTAGTTGAAGAAATAAAATACATCGTTATATAGATACAGGGGCATAACATTTTCATACTAACCTCCATATTTTCACAACCCTCTGCGGCAGCTCTGAAATCCTGAGAGTCGCTAATGTCCTGCGATGCCCCGTCATCTTCGACGCTTGTACCGGCTGTTGCAACACGCCCTCCGCAGCAGCCGTATCCTCCTGAAGGTCCATGTCTTCGTAGACAGAGGTGTTAGGAGGTGCTACAGGCTCTTTACCATAGTGCTTTATGAAGTAGGTGCATCCTGCTGGTGTTACGCTCTAGGAACAAAGAAAGATTGATATGCCAATAGCTGAAGAAATAAAATACCGCATTTTTTTGTAACTACCGAGCATAACATTTTTATTTTTACTAACCTCTGCATTTTCACCGGCCTCTGCTGCGGTTCTGAAATCTTGAGAGTCGCTAGTGTCCCGCGTTGCCCCAACATCTTCGGCGACTGTACCCGACGGTTGCAGCACAACATCATCAGCATCAGGGTCCTCCTGAAGGGCCTTGGTTTCATAGACGGTTGTGTTAGCTGGTGCTACAGCCTCTTCAGATTCCTCCATATCCACGAAACTGGGGCCGGCAAACAAGCTGCCGCTACCAGAGCCCTCACTGTGCTGGGGTGCCCTTAACCGGAGACAGCAGGCATACGCAATCCTTGAGATTGAGGTTTTGCACCCCGACACATGCTATTACTAAAGCCAGTAAGGTCGCAGCCCCTATCCTTAGGTGTTTCTTGCTGAGCATTCTCGTCCATTACCATCGTTGGTAAGCTGCGGTAATATCTACTGATAGGGGGTTGGAGCAAACCCACATAGGGCTCTTCACAAGAGGGTTGTATCTCTTCATTTTGCTATGGGAACCTTCTTGTCTTCCGGCGGCTGCTTGCTGTACAACGCTCTTAAGGATGCCTTATATGTATCCTAAACAGCTCCTAAAAGGGGCGTACCATCTATACATCAACAAGGCCTTAGAGGCGTCATAGGGCTCTGGCTCGCTGGTGGCTCCGAAACAGCCCCGCCCCTAGCACCGCCCCTGGACAAGCTGGCCACATGTCACTTTTAAGGACACTGCAAAGGGATGGGGGACCTGTCACTTTTAAGGCCACGCTTCACTTTTAAGGACACAGCGAGAGGTTGAGGCCTGTCACTTTAAGGACACAGAGAGGTTTGAGGCCTGTCACTTTAAGGGCACGCGTCACTTTGAAGGACACAGTGAGGGGTTTGAGGCCTGTCACTTTTGAGACACGCGTCACTTTTAAGGACACAGCGAGGGGCGGGGGGACCGGAGGGGGACCTGTCACTTTTAAGGGCATGAATGGGGAGGAATGGTATCTCCTTATACTACTCAGATGATTTAAAAACAGTTTTCCTTTAATTTATTTTTATTGTGGGTGACGTGTGAGAGTCTATTGCAGACATTTTGCTGAAAAATGAGTTTATTTTTCATGCACCATCCATCACATATGAAAAATGGGAGTGTCTCACGGAGATTATTTGCAGTAATATTAATGAACTGCTGCTGTGTTACAATATTGAAAACGCACATCACTATCTCTGAATATGAGATGTAAATACATTATACTTTGGGCGATTGCAGCTGTGCAATGTCAGTGGCCTAGGGAAATGAAAGAGCTGAATTTGAACCATAAATTCAAACCTGTTCTGAACAGAGACCCACAAAATAGGTTTGGCCCCGTGCCCCCAAAATCCTTAAGATGTCCTACTACCCTGATTTGGGGCGCTGAAGCGCTTGTCTTGCATGCTACACCTTGTAGGGTGTGTGGTTTGAAAGGTGTTTTTGATCCTATGAGGGAAGTGTTTCCATGTCATAAATGATGGCCATTGAGCTGTGTTGAGTGTGTTCTGGGATATAGCGCTTAGGAGTATGATAGATGAAGACGTGAGAGGCAGCATAGCTTCCGGCTTTCAGTATGCAGACAGCTTTGAGCAGTTCTGCAGGCCCATTTATGGTACTTCTTATGATCATGGTCCTTGTAGGAAAGTAGGATCTGCTTCTTATGGTTACCCCCACTTTTTGCTTGATGTTACACTGTTTTTGACTAGTCTGACTGGGATCCTGCTAATCAGGACCCCAGTCTATCTGCTTTCTCCCTAAAATGTTATGACATGTACTTAGGTACACTCCAGATTGGATACTGGGGTACCCTTATCAGTCCCTAGTATAAGGTACCCATGTACCCAGAGCATAGGTACCAGAGAGGCCTCCCATGGGCTGAAGCATGTATTATGCCACCCATTAGAGGCCATGAAAAATGGAACTACAGGCCTGCCATTGCAGCCTGTGTAAGATGGTGCTTACACCACTTACGATAGATATAGGTTTACTATATCTATAGGTCACTACACTTATAACCTATAAGTCTCCCTTATAGCAGCCCTTAACAATCCTGAAGGCAGGGTGCTGGGTTTTACGTGAGAGGGTGCCCCTGCATGAGCAAAGCCCCTCTGCAGCCTTCGGAGACCATTCTCCCGGGTTGTCTGTGACACAGCCAGACATATAAGTAGAGGTGCATTATAACCTCGCAGTAAATGCTATCTCGAAAACGGCTGAAACAAAACATGTCGTGTTTGGTATCAAACACCTTGGAATCATACCTACACACCGGTAACTGGTGTGGGAGGTATGATTTCACCCCTCAGAAGCAAGCTTCGTGGGTCCCTGGTCTTCCCGGTACCAGCCTTCTCGACCCGGACAGCACAAAATGGATGCTGCCGACCAGAGACACATTTCTGCCCTCCTGCTGCTGAAATAAGCTCGAGCAGAGGAAGGCAGCACAATAGGCATCCTGTCACAGGGAGGTGTGACCACCTCCCAGACAGGATTTAGTGTATTGGAGCTGGGTGGGGGCACTGCCAAAGTGCCTGAAAGTCTGCACGAGGGGCGCGCTTGGTGTCCCTGTGCATAGTCCAGTTCAAACCAGTTCTGGGAGCCGTTGGCTCCTGCTCTGGTGTGAAACTGGACAAAGGACAAGGGTGTAACCACCCCCCTGTCCTGACCCTCCCCTGGGAGGGTCCCCTGAGTCTGTAGAACCCTCTCCCGTGGGTACAAAAGGACTTACCTGGCTGTAGGACCCTAGATTCGACGTGGACAAGATTCTGAACAAGAAAATACTGACCTTCGACCGTCTGGACACTCTGGACTTCGCTGGACTTCGACTGGGCCCGACTTCGTCTCCCTCTCCGTCCAAAGCATCGTCTGTGCCCGTGCACCATACATGCTCTGTGCAGGACCTGTGGAGCATCAAGGACAACTGAAGTATCTCCCTTGGGGTGAAGGAGTTACTCCCCTGCGTTTGCAGGCACCGTAACGCAACTGACCGGTCTGCTGATCCTGAGCTCCTGCGGACTCCGAAGGCTCCAGCAACACAGGAGGTGGGTTCCTATGTTCCTTGAGGTTGCGCTGCCCTCTCACCACGTTTGAGGCCAGTATACCTCGTGGGGACCGCATAACCCGAACCCCTGTGCACTACGTACTTTTGCAATTACATATGCTTGTTGGTCTTCCCCAACTTCGTGCATTGGGCTGTCGATAGCCCCAACCTCTGCGCACATTTTGTACAAAGGACTCCGGCCTCCTTGCACTCTGTGCACTGCAAGCTGTGACTTTGTGAAACTGCTAGAGGTCCCCTCGCGACTCCTGTGCCTTCGGCCTGTGGGTCCACTTGAGGGACGATCCCAATTTTCTTGGGCTCCCCTGGTTGCTCCAGGCCTGCCCTGACTCCCCTTGCTGTGGTGAGTCCTCTGGTCCTTGCTGGGCCAGACCGTAACCTTCTTTGACCTTCTTCGTGGTTTGCCGTTGCCAAGGCTTGTTGGTGCTCCCGCCGGACACCGACCCCTCAGCACTCGACATCGTTCGTGGGACAGCTCGTATCCGGCTCCTTGTCATCCTCGACATCTCCTGGTCCCTGCAGCTGTAGAGTCAAGGTCTCCTTCTTCACACCTGAAGCACCCGACATCGGTGGGCATTCGTCTACCGAGCCCCTGGTCACTCCTGAGTGACCCAGACTCTGTCCCCTCTGCTTTCAGGTTCCTTCCATCAAGAATCCACCTGCGGATTCCACCGGGCACTTTTCTTCTTTCCAACAGTGGCATTTCTTTGAAGACTCCCATTGAGAACGACGGCGGTTTCCAACGCCACTTCAGACCTATGCACCCGGCTTCCCTGGGATAGGTAACTCTGGTACTTCAGTATCCACGGGAGGGGTGGCTCTCCAGCCTTCTATGTTCCAAATGGTTTCCTCGTAATCCACTGAGAAGGGTCCTTTAACTTTAAAACTGCAACCGCGACTCTCCCATTGAATTGTGCGTAGCACGCGGTCGTGTTCTCACACTGCACCTGTCCTCCGTGGGGTCCCTACTTACTCACCTTGGGTGGTTCCTTGGGGTCCCAGCGATTCTACACACTCTAGACATTGTCTTGACTTGAGTCGTGGTTCTTATACCACTATTTTAGTATATGGTTTGGTCTCCCCGGGAGCCCACTGTGTATAAGTGCTACTTACGATTGTTTCTGTGCTATAGTATTGTGTGCTTTGTGTTTATCTGCATGTAGCAGATACTGTGAGGTATTTAAGGTGTTATAACAATAAATATATATTCTTATAACTACTGTGTGGTTCTCTTTTCATTTAACCAATACAATAAGATTGCATTCTGGTAAAGCAAGCTGCTTAACATTCCTTCAAGACTAAGCTTGAAGGCTGCTCTCCACAGCTACCACTTGGATAGCTTTCTAAAGTTATCTTTGACCTCTTAAATCACCATAAGGGTTGTTTGGACTGGTACAAGGTGTCCATTATTGGACAGCATATACCAGGCCAACTTCTCACAGTCCTCTTAGCTGGTTGCCACACTGGTCATTTATTCTGAGATTTTTGGTTTAAAGTTTATGGCTCTGGGCAAGCATAGGTTTGAGGGAGGGGCGATCTGCTGAGATGGTCAGTGTTACTATCACCCTAAATATGATTGTCATCGTGAGATGTCAAGAAGGGGTCTTAGTATGTGACTGTATGAGACCTGCAGTGGTGGACTAAATTATAGTCGTCCTTTGGCAAGCGGTATGTGGAGCGTGGACCAAGCCCTGGTTGCTTTTTTGATTATAATTTGTGTCCTTCCGCTGCTTGTGCTGTGATTGTGGTACATTTGTTTTCTTCTTCCTCCTCCCACCTGGTCAGTGCCGTCTTAACGTATGGGTACACTAGGCATTTCCCCGGGGGCCACACAAGCATAGGGCCATGCAGACCAGAATTTAACACTAATTTTCTGTTATACATTTTTATTCCTGTGAGTGGTTGTGTAGGCAAGGCGCAGTGCACTGCTTTGCCCGGGGGCCTATAATCCTGTCAAGATGGCCCTGCACCTGCTGTATCGTTGCTTACACCTTGTTGCTTGCCCCCCTCCTGTGTTGCTGCTTGCCCGTTGTTTTTTTGCTGCCCCGTGCCCGTCCCCCCTTCTACGTCATTGCTTCCCCTTCGTTGCTTGTTTGGTTTCTCTTCTCCCCTCGTATTCCCAGTGCTAAACATCCACTATCGTTCTACAGATGTGCTTTTCAAGGAAATCTTTTAAATGCAATAACAAAGTGTCTGGTAAACACAGGAAACCACTTTGTTCCAGGCTGTGAGAACACGCCACCTCACAAACACACTTGCATTTAAAAAATGTTCTTATTTTCTTTTGTTTTCCTTTGAGCCCTTGGCACGGGCTATCTGCCTGATCGCCCTGCAGGGGGTAATGCATGTGATATATACTGCCTCCGGCTTGCTTGCGCCCTGGCGTTTGCCTACATTGTCCCAAAAGTTGCCTTTGTTTTGAGTGAAATATGAAAAAAACACTATGAGACAGTCAAAGCTGTCCCCATCAGAGCTCTTTTTTCCTAACTTTACTAGCTGCAGCACCCTGCAGAGTTATTGCTTGCCCCATCCCTCCTCCCCATCTGACCCTCTCCCTCCTCCTACCCTCCTGTGGGAGAGCTATTTGGCTATGTCAATTTGCAATGTGTTTTTTTAGCCATGTTGTACAGTGGCTTGGTTGAAAAGAAAAAAGAAAAAGAAAGAGTGCTATGACACGGCCAGAGTTGACGCACCATAACCCCTTTGTTTTTACTTTCAGCCATGCTACACAGCAGCCGCTCTGCTGTACAACATAGTTAAACAACCATTTTCAATGCAATAGGTCTCGCATTTGCGAGAGTTTAAGCTATTGGCATTGTAAATTACAATGCATTTTATTTATGTGTTTTTAAAAGCAACACATATATAAAAGGCATTGTAATTTCTAATGGCAATAGCTCAAACTCTCGCAAATGCGAGACCACGCTGTAAATTAAATAAATAAATAAGCGCAGCCGCTAAAGTGAACGCGGATTGCACCGTAAATTAAATAAATAAATAAGCACGGCCGCTATAGTTAAAGTGGACCGCGCTGTAAATGAAATAAATACATTACTAATAACAATATGAAAGCAGGCGGCGTGCTGCGACTTCGTGGGTGGAATAAGGAAGATCATTAAAGAAAATAGTACTCACCGATTACATAAAGCAGACCATGTAACAGCACAAGTAAAAAGTCCAGTCCTTATGGGAGGTTACAAATGCAGACAAGGCGGTACCAAGGAGGGACTACTGAGCCTATTCACGAATGAAAAGCAACGATTTCGAAAGGGCAGTAACAGGAGCCAATTGAAAAGATGGGCGGGAAATGGCAGAGCTTCTATTCCATACCTCAATACAGCATGCCTCGCAGAGCAGCACATGCGCTGTCCAGGCTCGACCTAAAAATGACATAGGCTCTCGCTTTGCCAATGCTTGTTTTTAATAGACATAGTTCTACCCTGCTGCCTTGTGGTTACCTTAGAGCATGTTCTATGACGCAACCTGTTTCACAAGTTTGAATGTCTGATGGCAAACTCAGCTGTCCATCCTACAGAGGTCAGTAAATTCAGTGCCTTTAAATTGAGTAATGATGATGATGGCAGTTGTTTACACTGCAGAGAAAAGTGAAAAGGATGGCATGATTGTGTGTGCCACTGGGGGACCCGTATCACTGAGCGGTAACGCTGGTCATTGCTGGAATAAAGAAAGGGGTCAAGGCAGAGTCTTGAAACCAGGGCCTGAGGATAGTGGTGGGGTCTCTAAAGGTGGACCAGAGGGGTGCAACTGTAGGTCACCAGCAGCTGGAGTCCCGAAAGTTGGGAAGCTCCTTCCCCTTCCTCAAAGAATCTTTTTTTAAGTGGTAGTGCTTTCCTGAGTTTTCTGAAGAGCTGGAGGGATTGGTGAGTCTGGAGACCTCAGCATCTAGGGACCTGTACACCATGTTTTCCTACCTACAATTTGGACTTCAGTAGACTGAATGTATGACAAAGGGAGAGTCCCACATGGTTAGCCCTGCATTGCACATTTCTGCCACGGCAGCAAAGTGGTCGCATGTCATGGGTGACACATTTAGCTAATCTATTTTTTATTCAAAATCATTTTCTTTGCTGGAATAAGTCAATTAATAATTGTGAGAAATTATATAATTTTAGCCATGGTCCTTGACCTTTATTGTTTGGTTTTGCCAGCTTTATGCTGCCGGCCACCACCTCCCATCTGTCCTCTTCTGTTCCTGCAGGAAGCACACACAGGCTCCCCTAAGCCAATCATGATGCTGCTGTCACCATGACAGCAGCGTCGTGATTGGTCTGAGCTCCCTGGTTCTGCGCTCAGACGGGGACTATGAGCCTGTGCATGTTCTCCACCCAGGCTTTATAATGCAGCCAGTGGCGAACATGCAAAGTGCGCATGACTGTTTGGCCAGCCAAAGAAGGCCGGCCAAACCGTCATGCGCACTGAAGTGCCCCAACCACTCCTCCCCTGCTGGCTGTGACGACAGCTCCGCCCCGTAAACCTGCCTCACTACGGAAAAATAAAATTATAACATATTGTTATTATCATTTTATTTTTATTTTTTCCACTGCTCAAAGGGCAGTGGGGGGTGCTCCTCAGCCTTGGGCGGAGGAGCCGCTGCTGCCAGAAATGATTCAACGTTATTTTTCAGTTCATTTCAAAATTGAATGGTGAAAGTAGATTTTTGATAGATTTAATGGACAAGTAACTTTACGAAAGTGTGCTTTGTGCTGCAAATCTGCTTCCAGAGAACAGCGGTTTGGCCTCTGGGCCCAGAAGACAGGAGTGCTGTTAATAACTGTCTACTTAGCAAGGATTCACCATCTGGGAGGTGCCAGGAACAGCTTACTGCACAAAGGATGCCTTAACCCTTCTTCTTTTAACTTGGTGATGCCAAATGGGTCTGGCAGAAGTGGAGAGGTGTGGTGCAGCGGCCAGGGCAGCTGACTCCGGAGCACAGGGTTCACAGTTCAATCCCCGGCTCTGGCGGCAGCTCAGCTCAGCACCATGTGACTCTGGGCAATAGCTCACTTAATTTCCACTCCGGCCCCCAGCGCCTTGAGACCCGTAAGGGTGAGTAGCTGTGCTATATAAAAACGGACTTACATTTTACAGAAACTGCTTCCTGTCATTCTCAGGGCCACACTAGAATTTCAATGTCCAATCGCAGCAGGAGGGCAAACCGATTGGGACCTTGACAGAGGGGAGGTCACCTCACCTAAATAAAGGAGTGTCTAGGAGAGGAACAGAATCCCTGCAGGTGGAGAATGGTGATAGCCATTTTGTTTTTAGGGCTGCTGTAATGTTTGCAATGAACCAAGTGAAGTGTAAAGGAGGAGGGGATAGGAATCACTGAAGGACTCCTGACTCTCCCTGCCTCCCAGGGACTAAAACCGATTTCCGAGGGTCAAGATGTTGGTCTCTATTTGCTCCAGAGACACAAAAAGCAGAAGGACTGCTGACTATAACAAGGGCCAACTGGTCAGTGAGGTTTGGACCCCATAGACACCCTGATTGAAGCAAGACCTGGTGCTCAGAAGACAGACCCGAGGACTGTAGAAGTGACCACAAGGAAATTTCCTAGGAATTGTATAAAAGTGGAACATCGACATTTTTTCCACCTCCAGATAACCGGGACAGGATGCAGAGATTTGCCCACAAAGGCCGCTCACTTGGTTTGTCCCATCAAGTAAAGGTATTCGACCTCATGTGCTCCTACCCAGCTACAGGTTCCGGCATTGCCCCGCTAGTAGAGTTTGAGAATCAAAAAAGTGCCTAAGACTTAAGGCAAAACCTGGGACCAGGGTGAACCAGGAATTTATTTCCAGCAGCAAAGGAACCTCTGTGACTATCCAATCCATGTTTGTCTTGCTCAGAGCTTTTGGCACGAAGAACAACGGCTTCAACACGAGTGCTACTATAGCATATCCGAGTTTGAGGGATCCAGGTTGGCTTCAGCTTTGGACCTCTCCCGCTGGAAGATGTTCAGCTCCAAAAAGTAGAATAAGTCTCAAGGCAAAAACTTTCGCCAAGGTGACCAGCTTCTCGGTCAACTTGAAATTGCCCCTAGGTACTGTGAATTGCTGACTGCATTACTTTTTAGTGGATTTTTACCCCCAAAATGGGGGAAAAATCATATCTTTGGTTTCCTTATCTGATTTCGAGCATTTTGTGTGGGTTTCATTTTTTTTTTTTTTTGCTTGCCAAATATTTCTGTATTTTTCTAATTGGTTTGGGAACTTTATTGTGTTGTTTTCTTTACTTTAAAATTGTGCACTTCTTGCAGTTTCACTATGTACTGTGATGTGAGCTAACCAGGGTGTGTCTATTAAAGAAAGAGCACCGCGTTCCCAAATTAATAACCCACTTCTGAGAAAATGTGTAATGCACATATGGAAACTACAAGACCCAGAATGCTAAATGATGACAGCACTACAAGCCAGTGAGTAAATAGCATAAAACGTGGATGAGATGAGCTACTCGGGTCTGACAGGGAAACTGGAGATACTCGTGCCATTAGGCCTGACATGGGGCACCATGAGCTGCTCAGACTAAGCTTGTGGTTGCTTGTACTTCTCAGCTTGACATGGGCAGCTCAAGTTTTTGATGCCCAACATTAGGCCGATTTAGTTACTAGGCAAAAACAAGGAGATGATGGACGGAGCGCTGAAACTTTTCAGACACTCACCCCCAGTCATAGATCTGGGTTGAATCCATCATCGTTCTTTAGCTCACTTCGCCAGCCTCAGTTCAGACCCAGCCATATGCAAATCAGTCTTGACCCTGTGCCTCATGGGAACAGTCCAGCCCGAACTGCAAAGCCAGGTCTTCCCTGGACCGGAAAGAAGCATCCTGGGACCGGTTTCGGGGTAACTGGTGCCTGATAACGGGCAGCATCATTTAGTGATGCCTTATGGGAGGCAGTGCAAGTTACTCGTTCCTGACGTGTGGCAGCTTGTGTTACTTCTGGCATGGACAAGCTTGTGTTTTTCTGGTCAGATTAATATATTCACCCCTGACTGAGTTAATGGCCCCTGGCATGGGGCAGCTTTAGGTGCTCATGCCTGATACGGGGTAGCTTGAGTTAACTATGGCATGACAAGGAGCAGCTTGAGTTCTTAGGTCTGGCATGGGGCAGCTTGCGGTTTTCACACCTGACATGGGGCAGCATGATTTGCCCATACCTGACATGAGGTAACTTGAGTTCTTTGGCCTGACAGGGGGGCAGTTTGGAGTTAGTTGCTCCCGATAAGGGACAACTAGAATTTCTTGTGCCTCTTTCTTAAGGGGAAGCTTGTGCTAGTCGCATCCGACATGGGCACCTTGAATTCTAGGGTCAGACATAGCACAACTTGAGTTCTGTTCTGGGGCTTGACATAGCACAACTTGAGTTCTGGGGCCTGATATAGCACAACTTGAGTTTAGTTCTGGGGCCTGACATAGCACCACTTGAGTTCTGGGGCCTGACATAGCACAACTTGAATTCTAGAGTCAGACATAGCACAACTTGAGTTCTGGGGCCTGACATAGCACAACTTGAATCCTAGGGTCAGACATAGCACAACTTGAGTTCTGGGGTCGGACTCGAGGCAGCCTGAATTCCTGGCCCGCACTGCGTCGAGCAGGGACGGGCGCGAGCCCGCAGCCCTCTCTGTCCGGTGACGTGCTTAACCTTGAGCCCGTGGAGGGGGGGGCAAAGCCGAGTATAAATATTCAAGGGGAGCTCTTCTGCAGGGTGTGAAGCGATAGCCTGACTGATAATAATGCGCGGCTATTGGATCCTGCCGCGCAGGCACGAACGCGTCACCCCTGTGAATGCAAATGCGCCCTCCGTCCCGGCGGGGGACTGGCGTGTAAAGGATGCCTGATTAGATATCATAGACATCAGTGGGGGGCCGGGGGCACGCGGTGGCGGCTCCAAAGACCGCGAGTTCACCTGTCCCCGTTAAACTATGAGGTGAAGCAGGCCAGGCGCCGAATTCAGAGTTCAGTTCCCCATTGTAACCTAACGTTATCATTTGTGGGACACATTTGGATCGAGTGCCCTCTTTGTTTGTTTCACAATAAGCTCAGAAACTCTGTCAGGCCACGAGCCCACTGTGACAGGTTAGCAGTACACCCACCACCTCTCCCCGCTCTATCAGGAGCTGAGGGGCCGCCACAGACTCCACAGACCACGAGTTCCGTCAGTCTCTGTTAGACCATGAGGCGAGGGACAAACTCAAACCACGACTTCACCCAGCCAGGGATTTAAGCGGGCCGGGTCTCACGACCGGTAGTAATTCAAAACGGTCTTTGAAACGGTTCCGTTCCGGACACTGTATTCATGTCCTTCTTTTAGAAGCAAAATCACTGATCTGAACAAACAGTGCCTGAAAGCAGTGCGGGTTTGTCCCAGTGCCTGTCAGTGGCTCAAAAAGGTGTTTTAGATTAGAATACATGCTCATCCAATCCTTGGCCTCTTTGCAGAGCACACAGAGCAATGGTCACATATGCCAGTTGCAGTTGTGTGGGTAGGGTGGCACAATATTGGAAGTTTAGGTTCCACGTTTAAGTCGCGCCTTTAATTACATAGTCCACGCCCCTTTAGAGATCCCAACTTTTTACATCTCACTTAAAGCCCTGACTCTGCTCATGTTATGCTATGAAGCATGGACATATACACACACACACACATTAAAAGAGGGGGGCAGGCCACTGAAGGCTTGAGTCACCCCGTGGACGCAGTGGCATAGCTGGGGGGCGGCACTCGTTTTTGGGGGTGGCAAAGATGAGCAAGTCATGTCTGTCGATTACCACCATCCCCGCGGAACAAGTCGTCCGTTGGCCGCCACCCCCCCACTCTTACCTGCACCGGGCGGCAAACTTAGGGGCAGCCCCGGGTGGGAGTAGGTCTAGCTATGCCACTGCGTGGACAAGACCCAGAGGCATTGTTCTTGCTCTGCTCAAGGTCCTCTTGTATCCTCGAGCCCAAAGTTAGCCGAGTGATGAGTCCCGACTCAAGAATAAAAGACAAAGCATTAACCTTTGATATAAAACAGGAAAGGGAAAGTGATACCCGTCTAGTGGCTGAATTGCAAAACGTGAAACTGAAGAACAGATCAATCCCAGCTTGATCAAATTGGGTGATCTTAAGCAAATATTTTATTACATGGAGCCTCCTTTCTCTTCATTATCACATGTAATAGCACCTTGTAATACACAAGTTCAGGATGCGTGTTGTACAAAAAAACATCTCTGTGTTTGATTTAATAAAAAAAATCTTAGTATTTGACTTAAACTATAATGTTGCTCCATGTATAATTACAATCTATGCTACAAATAGTATGCATGTGACAACTCACTTGCTTCTGAGTTCACCAGTGGCCTTGCCGTCAAGGCGGGGGCATGAATGTTTCAGAGTTCATGTTTAAAAACTATGGGGCATATTCACAAGGAGCTATCGCTGAATTAACAGCACTTTATCTCAGCCAAAGTCGTGATAAATTTACTTCCCCATTCACAAGCCGGTGTTAACAGCCCACAGCACCAGTTTACCCGCGATAGCAGCCGCAAAAAACATCGCCACAGAGGACCCCCGCAAATGTCGCTAATGAGATGCAGAGTAGGCGTTCCCGTGCCAAAAGCCGAGACAACATCACACCTCAACATTCTCAACGACCAGCCACATCGGCGATAAAAACACAAAACAGGCGATAAGGCGCGTTACACCTGCTCTGACCTGGTGTAAAGTCGGACGGCAGCCAGCACAACAAAAGGGAGCACAGCCCAGGGCCACATCCTAAGGGCAACAGATGCCATGGAGCCACTCATCATGCGGCCCGGACACCCAAGAGGGCCACAACACCCACCGCCACCACCCCAGGTCCCCAACCCACACCCGGAACACCCCCCCCCCCCCGGACCACCACAGACGCAGCGCAGACAAAGACAGCGGACCCCCAGGAAGCGTACCAGCCGCACAGACCCAACATCTGACAATGTCACCATCCACTACAGGCTGAAAGTGACAAGCATCCTACGCATCCTGACCATCATCGCCTAACAGGCCTACAGCACCAACACAGCGGACAACCAACATCCCACCCCACACAAAGCTGCTGGCTTGGCTGCACCTGTTGGCCCCTGGTACCCCCCAACCAACACCCGCCTGAGTCGGAGGAGTCTCACAGCCAGCCACATCCAAGTCCCCCACACCTGTCCTGGACATCACCATCACCCTGGTACCCCAGTCCCCATACGTACAACACAATGCGCAGGATCCGCTGGAGACCAAGCAAGGACCTTACGCCCAAGCAGGATGCACGCACGTGTTGGGGGCAATACACAGCACACATGTACTACCTGTGCCCCCTGGTGACACAGCACACAATCACCGTAACAGGAAGCACACGTCTCACATCAATGTGCAGGCAACAACAGAACACCGTGGAACCCCCAACAATGTCGCCTTCAAATACACAGCCAGTGTGCATGATACCTTCATCCTCCGACAGTCCATCATCAACCAGCGTTCCCAGGATGGCAACAAGGGAAATGCACAGCCTCTTGGCAATATCCAAATGAACACCCCACACACCTCAACTCCACAACCATGCAACTCACAACTCCGGCAATGCACACGTCACAAAATCACATACAACAGGCACAACAACATGCCCACCCACCAGACACGACAGAACAACTTACAATGTTCACATGGGCAAGCCCTGAACATGAGCCAGCAACGGCATGACACCTCAGCCACATAATAGCCGAATGTGTGGAGAGGTGGCAACCAGGCATGTGCGATGGATGCAGTAGAACCATGATTGGGAAAGTACACAATGCCAAGAGTGGTGGAGATGTGCTGGACACACCGCAGTATGCAGAACACACCCCTATCCATGGCGACATACACCGCTGGTGTATGGAGTGTAGTGGACAGTGGGCGCCACCATGTCACCCCAGCCAGTGGGGGACCTCGCGGAAATGTTGCCTGTTACGCCACCCCCACCCCCCCCCCTAAGCGTCACCGGAGTGGGATGGCCCGGCGTACGCCACGCCAGCGTAGGGGTGTAAATAAAAAGCACGTAGGCCTGGGCGTGGTCCTCTTCCGGAAAGACCCACGTCTCTGCCAGGGCGGCGCCTCCCACCCCGCCACAAGGCAGATGCCGTCCTCGTGAGCGAAGTTGCCTGCGATGCTGTGCGCCTGCCGGACCCCGGCACGCTGGACCACGAACCCGTCAGGCCCGCCCCTGCGCAGCCAGGCCACACTGATCACCTGCCGACACCGGCGTGTGTCAAGGAGGGCCCACCATGTGCCGGCGCAAGCTCCAAGCCCGAGTCCCGCGACCTTGGCAGCCACCTCAGACCATCACGGCCTCCACGACACAGGCCCGCTTTATTCCTTTCTCGTTGACGTACTCTACTGCCGCCTTCGGCCTACTCTTCGGACCAGTAGGTCCCATATGTGAAACTGTGTCCTGAGTCATGAATGGCAGTGACCCCAAATCCGGGCCAGCGGCCACAGCACCAGACCCCCCCCGATCAGTGAGGCATAGTTCCATATGGGCATCTTGCGACACGTGGTGCCACTAACCCTGTTCGACGCCAGCCGGCTACACGTGGTGCCACTAACCCTGTTCAACGCCAGCCGGCGACACGTGGATGAGGGACCAGGACTACCCTGCGGACCAGTAGGTCACACATCCAGCACCCAGTCGCAAAGCACGAATGGCAGAGTCCACACCAGTGGTCGCACGGAGAGGTGTAAGAGGAAGATGCGGCTCAGTCCGGACGAATGCCGGGTCACATACACGGAGGTGACCGAACACGTGCTGCCACTGAACCTGCACGACGCAGGCCGGTGAGGCCATCCAACCTATGCCGGCGACACTCAGTGAATGGGCCGTGCTGACCGCTGCCTCAGGCCTACACCACGGTCAGGTAGGTCACACATTTGGAACTGAGTCTTGATTACACCATGGCAGTGAACATTATTTAAGGCAGAGAACAATTCACTATACACCCTTCGATGTGGTGGCAACAAGTCTGTGCATGGCATCACAACCACAGGTGTCTGTGGGCCTACGCGGACTTCTGCCCTCGGCCTACGCTGCGCACGAGTGGGATCACAGATTTGGAACGAACATCGGTAATTCAAAAGGCAGAATACATTTCATCGCACGCACGGAAAGGCGTAAGAGGATGACGCGTTGCAGTCCGGAGGGAACAGGATCATCGTTACGGAGGTGATTGAACACTACCGACAACTGCCACTGTGTCACTAACTCTGTGCCTCGCGAGCCAACGACACGTGTCTGTGGGCCTCTGCTGACCGCTGCCTCTGGCCTACACTGCGGTCCAGTAGGTCACAGAGTCTTGATTTGGCAATGTTGGAGTTCACATCTGTGTACCGGCATCATCGCAGACTGCATCCCCTCTCAGCACCTGTGCCACTAAGTGTGTTCCCCGACATTCATGGACACTCACTGGTCGTACATTGGTGGCGTTTGAGTCTATGGAATAGGGGCTAGTTTTCATCCTCATGTAGCTGATACCGAATTGTTGGTGACCAATGAGGGTAGCGCTTTCCACTCCTCCATTTGCTGCTTCCAGATAACATCAGACCTTCCGCATCATGCCCTGGAGGACACCTTCCACTGTCCCCCGCAACCCTCCGCAACATACACCTCGGACATTGATGGGGACCCGCTCAGGTCCCATGGCCCATCTGACTGCACCGCAAGTCACCGTCCCGTGGCTGGGTGCCTGTGCCGGCCGCAGTGAATCCGGGGCCACTAACTCTGTGCTGCTCAGGCCTGGGACCCCTTCTTCTGAGACATTGAATGGCCTCTGTAGCGATGGTCTTGGGGTCATCAACGCCATGTGTCTGTGGCCCTGCGCTGTCCGCATCCTCCGGCCTCAACTGCGGGCCACCAGGGCCCACACATAGCATCGAGTCTTGACTGTCCCGGATGTCGCATCACCGCAGGAGGCACACGCCACCACCGCAAGGACCACCTCCAACCGCCATCTGCCAGAGTCGAAACGGTGGTCCTGACAGACCTACGGAGTTGCTCAAACCTGTCGTGGATGCCATCATCGGCCTGATACCCTGCTCAGCACTCCAGGTGCCAGTGACGCCATTGTCCGTTACTGATTGAGTTTTGTGCTGTTGTGAGGTTGCGCAGCAATGTCACCTCATGCAGTGGGGAAGACCTGGGACTATGATGAGGAAGATGTGTCAAGTGTGCGGACGGGAGAAGGCACAGACAATGGGAGGGCAGGAGGCAACAGCCCCAAGGCAGGAATGCAGACTGGTGGTGGTAGTCAAGCTACACACCCCGATCTATTACTGGGTATTGCGCTGTGGACTGCGGACGCAACTGTCACCTCAGGCAGTGTGGGCGACCTGGGACGTTGATGAGGAAGTTAATGCAGGTGTAACACACCCCACTGCATCTGCATCAGGACTAACCAGAAGGGACACAATCCTAGCAATTTCTTCACATGAGCGCGCTCTTCTCTAGTGCCCCTACCTCAGTGCACTGCAACTCACGGAACCTCCTGGCTGAATATTGGGTGACCTCTGTCCTTACTCCGGATCCCTCCATGTTGCTCTGCAGTTGACTCTGTTATGCTGGTGTTTTCTGTTTCCATTACACTGGTGTCCACTGTTCAGGTTGTTGCCAGCACCAAGCACTCCGTGCGGGCTGGCTTATACTCACCCCACACACATCCAGCACAGGCGTCACTGTACATGTGGCCCTGCCAATAAAGGGGCCGGGCGCACGTGCCCGTAGCCAGTTCTACATGATATGTGCATGTGTCCCTGTGGTCTTGTTGTATGCATGGGGGCCCTGGGCCCTACGACATTACATTGTGCTGTGTACAGCGGACGCAGACATGTCACCGCAGGCAGCGGGCTAGAACCTGGACATGTAGCTTTGTCGTCACCCACTCAATTCGTAAGGGGAGTGGACTGTGCCGTTGTACGCAGAGCCAACGTGGGTGTGTGACTGATATGTGCGTGCCCCTGGGCGTGGTTCTGTACTGGGTATGTGCATCTGCATGTGTCTCTATGGAAGTGTGGGTCTCCTTTGTGGGGTGTAGGTGGTCCCTGAAGGGTATTGGACACCCACGTATGTGTTCTAGTTCGCATTCCATGGGTTCGGCAACACCCGCACCTGTTGGGCCACCTCCTTTTGGCGTTCTGACACCTGGCATTGGGGTGCCATGTGTGGGTCGGTGAAGTGTTGTGAGCCAGCCGTGATTGCTGGTGCTTCATGCTGTGTGGTCTGTTGCAGTGGCTGGGTTCTCCTCTGAGTAGCTTGTCTGCCCTGGTCCTGGTGGTGGGTTGTGTGGGATGTCCATGGGCTGTTGTAGGGCGTCGGTGTCGAAGGTGTGGTGTTCGTCTCCGGCATCACTGATGGGTTGTCTGTTCTGACCTGCTGGAGGTGTTGTTTGTCCCTCTGCATTGTGAAGGGAGGTGCATGTTGGCATTGTGTTGGCGCCTTGTTCTTGTCGACATGCAGACTGTGTGACAATGTACATTGTGACTGTTTGGGCGGTGGTGGCTATTTGAGTTGGGACAGTGTACATTTGGCCTACATGGCTGATGTGGGGTTGTAGCTGTAGATATGCATCTCACAGTTCCCTGCTCTGTCCAATGTGATTGTTCTGTTTCTGCGCCTGGGCGGACCCATTTGTGTCCCCTGTTCTGCAGTGTGGGTGTTGCACTTTGTGCCACATTGTCATGGTATGTGCTGTGATTGCTATGTGTGTGTGCTGCAGTGTGCCATGGGGATGGGGGACATGTCCCTGGGTAATTGTGGGTGTGCAGTGTGCTACACCTCATTGTGCATGTGTGCCATTGTGCCCATCACCCCCTGTCCCCCCAGTCCCTGTTGGATCCTCACCCTGTTGTTGTTGTGTCAGGTCCTCTCGAGCTGTGTCCGTACTCCCTACTCCTTGCACCGTCTACACACTGATGACTGTGGCCTGGGTTTCCTCCAGCTCCTCCTGTAGTGCAGGACTGCCACCTCCTGTCGCCATTGCTGCCTTCCTGTTGGCAGCGGGTTTGTACCTGGTTTAGGTTGTCACGTCCTGCCGGTGCATCTTGGCCTCCTGGATTGGCCTCCTCGGCACTCCGACTGCATTCCAGGTGGTCTGCTTGTGGGTCAGTTGCTGGTAGTGTTCTGTCACCTCCGTGACGCTGGTCTTGTTTTCCTGCGGTCTGCACCCCGTCTTCCTCTCCCTTTTCTCCTTGGCCTTCCCCGACCCAGTTGTTCCTTGCTGGTGGTCTGTGGGGGTTGTGGGGTTTGCGTTGACCTCTGCGCTGGGTCAGGGTGCATCCATGTTGCTACGTGCTTTGGCTTGTTTCTGGTGTGTTGTTTCTGTGGTTTTTATGGTGCAATTTCCCGCCAGACGCGTGGGATTTGCAGGCCTGCTTTTCGCTACTTTTTGTACCGCGATTGGCCTCATCGCATGATTTCTCGCGTTCGCGTTTCGCGTTTTTTCGGCGTGGCGTTGATTTTCACGCTGACATTTGACACGTTATCTGGTGACTATCGCATGCTTCCGCCTTGTTGTGAATTCCACGTTGACATGGGGTTATTTTCCTGAGATAGGCTGCGATATTGAAAGTTGCGTTACACTACTCTTGCGGTAGTTATCGCACGTTCTTGTGAATATACCCCTATAAATTTAAATGAATACCTCTCAATACAGTGATGTAATCTGACGTATAAAGGTAAAAAGCCACAGCATGTTAAACAAATACACTTTTTTGGAATTTTGAAGCAATTTTTTCATAGTTTTGCATAGTGTTTGTTGCATGATTTACATGGCAAATATTTTTAGGGCTCGGCTCGTGCACAGGCTCTTAGAACCAAGCCAGGTCCTTGGCTCAGCTCTGGCTCAGTTCTCCTTGTAAATTTGTTTGCTCGCCCAGCTCCACTCACTAAGGGGGATATTTACAAGAAAATACTGGAGCGCGGTGTTACGCCAGATTTGGCAACGCTGCACTCCGACATTTTCAAAATGCAGGGATGCGCTGTATTTACAAAAATATGGCGCACCCCTGCATTTCCCCTAGCTCTAGAAAAGCTACCTAGCATTAGCGCAGGCACCCTGCCGCCATGTTGCAAGGGTGCCTGCGCTGCAGGGGCGATTATGTGCAGGAAGGGACACCTTCCTGCACATAAACAATCATTCATGGTGATTTGCTCTTTCTATGTGTGCTGCAGAATGCAGCATACATAGAAAGAGCAAAAAACGAGGAGAAATTAATAATTTCTCCTCGTATCGCCATCCTAAGGCCAGGTATTAGCTTGCCTTAGTTTTTGGCGCTGCCCCAGCCTTGTAAATCTGGGGCAGCATCAAAAAGCAATGAGTGTTGCAGTGGAACGCCCACAGCAACACCCATTGCCCACCCTTTTGCCGCAGCTGCGGAAAAGGGCATATTTACAAGGAGGCGTTAAGTCACGTTAAGTGGCTTAGCGCCACCTTGTAAATATGGGGAATGGCGCAACGCCACAGGAGCGTCAGAAAACGTGAGGGGCTTGTAAATATGTCCCGAGCCTCCTTTGTCTGTTACACCTTGAGGAGAGTGACAGGCTCTGACCCTGAGGCCAGTCTCTCTCTTTTACACCACGAGGTGAGGGGCACATTCGGAGGAGAGCTTTTCTCTGTTACCGCTGAGGGTTTATCCTGGGTGGAGGGGGAGAGGATGCTTCCCTCACAAGGCGCCTTGTCCTACAAGCCCCTCCCCACCAGCCCTTGGAGGCTGCCGGTTGAATCACTCTGAGATGAGGCTGATCAGGGCAGTAATTACCCAGAATGCTTTACAGCCGGCATCAATGACTGCAATGAGTACCTTGAACCCTGTAATTAGTGTCCCCCTTCAAATTCGAAACCCTTTCCCACCCCTCTTATTGGTGTGCGAGTTTCCTCTCCCTTTGTAACCCTCTTCTCTCTGCAACCCTCTCATAATACTGGCACGCGTGTTTCCTCTCTCTCTCTAACCCTCTTCTCCTACTGCTGCGTCACTCTTTCTGCAACCCTCTCACTATACTGGTGTGTGAGTTTCATGTTTCTCTGAAACCCTGTCCCCTTGCTCAGGTGTGAGTTTTCTGTCCATCTCCTAACTCTATAGGACACGACCCAGTCGTCTACGTCAGCAGCAGGGTAGTTTGGAGTCCTGCGCTTTCATTTCCCAGCCTCAGTCACCTTGTCTGTTAAGTGATCCGCTCAGCGCCATGATGCTCCTCGGAGTGACAGTTGCACTTTACAAATTCCTTATAACATAACATAACATTTCACTACCTAGTGCACTCTGGGAGTTATAGTTAGTGTCAGTAGACAGCGGAGCTCTCTCCCCAACAGCTCCGCTGTACTCTGCTGCGCCGCGAGCCCCACCCTGGTAGGGTTCGAGACCGCTCTCTGCCTCATCCGGTATCTCGTGTCTCTGCTCTGTGTATCTTTTTTTAACCTTGCCTCACGTTGATTATTGTGCTGTATTTTGTCTCATTGTTGATTATTGTTGGTTATTCTCCTCGTCGCTTGTGCCCATCTCCCCTCTCAGCCCCCTTACTGTGCCCTCGTTCTGCTTTTCCTGCCGTTTCCCGCCCCCGCTCCCGCTTCCCAGCTGTTCGTCCCTCCCCCTCCCTTACTTATGGCGACCGCTGCGGGGAGCGCGAGCTAGACCCCAGACCCTCGGTCCGAGGCCTGCTCTCTCCCCAACAGCTCCGCTGTACTCTGCTGCGCCGCGAGCCCCACCCTGGTAGGGTTTGAGACCGCTCTCTGCCTCATCCGGTATCTCGTGTCTCTGCTCTGTGTATCTTTTTTTAACCTTGCCTCAGGTTTATTATTGTGCTGTATTGTGTCTCATTGTTGATTATTGTTGGTTATTCTCCTCGTCGCTTGTGCCCATCTCCCATCTCAGCCCCCTTACTGTGCCCTCGTTCTGCTTTTCCCGCCGTTTCCCGCTCCCGCCTCCCAGCTGCTCGTCCCTCCCCCCTCCCCTACTTATGGCGACCGCTGCGCAGTCGCGCGCAGCGGGGGCGCCGCTGAGCCTGTCTGCACCCATCTGCATCCCGACCGCGGCCAGCGCCAGGAACCCTGGATCTACGACCCTCCATCGCTACGACTCCGCCGCCATCCACGCACTCAACCCCGGAAGACTCGGATCATGCACACAGGCCTCGCCAAACACAACACACGGCCAGTTCTCCTGCCTCCACTGCCACCAGACCCTCACCACCACACCGGCCCCCAACACCGCCGACGCCACCGACGCCAACAACAAAGACACCCTGAGATGCATCCTCCTAAACGTGCGCTCCGTACACAAGCATTCCACGGAAATCTGGAACCTTCTTGACTCCCTCTCGCCCGACATCGCCTTCTTCACGGAGACTTGGACCAATTCCTCCTCTGTCCCCGCCATCAACATCGCCATCCCAGACGGATACAAGATCCAAAGGAAGGACCGCCCCAACCACCCGGGAGGGGGCCTCGCCAGCATCGGACTCAAACAACTCGTCACCACATCGAGCAGGACACACCCTCGACCCCATCTTCGCCACAGGAAACAGCATCCAGTTCGGCCACACAACGCAACCACCATGGACCGACCACCACTGCGTACACTTCACCATCGACAAACCAAGGGCACCCAAACCTATGCCATGCCCACCGCGAAGGAACTGGAGCAAAGTCACCGATGAGCAACTTAACTCCACCCTCACCCGGGACAGCCACACCTGGACTGCAGACGCCAACAGCGCAGACAGAGAACTGCACACCTGGATCTCCAACTGCGCAGACGAGCTCGCCCCACTACGCAACCCCAACAAGCAACTTCCCAGGAAAGCCGCCTGGTTCACCACCGCCCTCCAGGACACCAGGCGCACCTGCAGACGCCTGGAGAAGAACTGGAGAATCACCAAGACAGCCGAAAACTACGCCACCTACAAGGACACCATGACGGACTACCACAACCAAATCAGAACCACCAAAAGGAACTTCATCCACAACAAAATCCTCGCCAACTCCACCAATTCCAAGGAACTCTTCAGCGTCATCCAGGAATTCACCAACCCGCGCAGCGAAGCCACAGACATCACCCCTTCCCAAGACCTCTGCAACAAGCTCGGAACATTCTTCCACCATAAGATCAAAAGCCTCTACGACAACTTCACGGACTGTCCTCCAGACGCCACAGCCTCCCCCCCGCCCCCCAAGGATAACAGCCAACGAACCATCTCCAGCTGGACACCCATCACGACCGAAGACACCGCCTCAACCATGAAAGGCATCCACTCGGGGGCCCCCACCGACCCCTGCCCTCCTCACATCTACCACAGAGCCGCGTCCGCCATCGCACCCGAACTGAAACGCACCATCAACACCACCTTCGAAACAGGCACCTTCCCGGACGTCTGGAAACGTGCAGAAGTCAGGCCCCATACTCAAGAATACCAAAAAAGAAATCCTAGGGTCTATTTTTAGAGAAAGATGAAAGATGTGTCAGAAGGTAAAACACTACCGAACTACTAGCGACTATACCTCCGGCTACAGGCTCACATCACACGGAGTACCGACGGACAGAGCGGTGCCTCCATCCTGAGCGGTTGCCAGGTTGAGGTAGAGTGCCTTGCCCAGCAGTAGCGGGTAAGATGATCTGGTGAAGCAATTCCACCAAGAACATACTCGATTTTCGTATCCTTTTTTGTTGACTCACTTGATCACTGTAAGCAGCAGCATCCTGACAGGTCCTGTTGAAAGCCTCGCTCAAAGTTAGGGCTGATAGGCTGAAACATGTCGACCATCACTTTTCACCATATTAGCGCGGTTTAAATCCATACCGCTGGTGCACTGTTTTTTAATCCTGACAGCGGGTGCTTTTTGAATAAATCGAATTTTTGCACCCCTTAGCCAGTTTTATATAGCACATTTCACTTCAGTTTTTTTCTGTTGCGCTGTGCCTTCACTCATAGCAGTTTTGCTCATCCTATGGGTATTTAGTGATATTCTTTAATGAAAACATCCCTGAGCTCCTCCCTCTCAGAGAGGGGGTTGTAGCCCTCAAAGGAATTAGCATTTCCTTTGGGAGGAGAATCCCATATGATGAAGCATGTCACCTTTGGTGAGTGAGGGATTTCGTCCTGAAAAGGGAATTTCCCACAGCCAGGAACGTGGGGTATAGTCGCTAGTAGTTCGGTAGTGTTTTACCTTCTGACACATCTTTCATCTTTCTCTAAAAATAGACCCTAGGATTTCTTTTTTGGTATTAGTAGTTAAGATAGGGGACATGATCCTTAGCAGGTCTTTAAACTTCCCTTGGACCCTCTTTGCCGAAATCGGCTTATTGTTATAGTAGACCCATACTCAAGAAGCCAACAGCGGACCCCACCGACCTCAAAAACTACCGGCCCATCTCGCTCCTCCCCTTCGCAGAGAAACTGGTCAACAGAGAACTGACACGGTTCATTGAACAGAACTCCGTCCTCGACCCGTCCCAATCCGGATTCCGAGGCAACCACGGAGACCGCCCTACTCGCTGCCACAGACGACATCCGCACCCTCCTGGATCAAGGACACTCAGCAGCCCTCATCCTACTCGACCTATCAGCGGCGTTCAACACTGTCTCTCACCGC
This sequence comes from Calotriton arnoldi, assembly GCA_963921515.1. Taxonomy (NCBI): domain Eukaryota; kingdom Metazoa; phylum Chordata; class Amphibia; order Caudata; family Salamandridae; genus Calotriton; species Calotriton arnoldi. The sequence goes on along the minus strand of CAWUFW010011641.1, from coordinate 487,861 downwards.
ATACTAGTCACCAGACTACACGACTCCGGCGTACAAGGAACAGCCCTGGACTGGATCCGATCGTTCCTCACCGGAAGAAGCCAGAGAAATCAGGCTACCACCCTTCCTTTCCGATCCTACGGAAATCACCTGCGGAGTCCCACAAGGATCATCACTGAGCCCGACCCTCTTCAATATCTACATGGCCCCCCTCGCAACCATCGTACGAAAACATGGCCTCAGCATCGTATCCTACGCCGACGACACCCAGCTCATCCTCTCCCTCATCCGAGACCCCACCACCGCCAAACTCAACTTCCAGAAAGGAATGCAAGACGTCGCTGACTGGATGACCAACAGCTGCCTGAAACTCAACGCCGAGAAGACAGAAGTCCTCGTCCTTGGAACCACCCCTTCAGCATGGGACAACACCTAGTGGCCAACCGCCCTCGGGAGCCCACCTACCCCCGCAGACCACGCCAAGAACCTGGGTATCGTCCTCGACTCCTCACTCACCATGAACCGACAGGTCAACGCCGTCACATCCAGCTGTTTCAACACCCTCCACATACTCCGTAAGACCTTCAAATGGATCCCCCCCAAGTCAAGAAAGACAGTCACCCACGCACTCATCACCAGCAGACTGGACTATGGAAACGCACTCTACGCCAGCATCAACAAGTCCCTACTTCACAAACTCCAGACCATACAGAACACCGCAGCCAGACTCGTCCTTGGCATCCCCCGACAAGAACACATCACCCAACACCTACGAAGACTCCACTAGCTCCCCGTAGAGAAAAGAATCACCTTCAAAATCCTCACCCACGCCTACAAATGCCTACACAACAACGGACCCGAATACCTCAACGACAGAGTCAACTTCCACGTACCCAAAAGAAACCTCCGATCCTCCAACCTCGCACTGGCCGAAACCCCACGCGTCCACAGAGCCAGAGCAGGCGGAAGATTCTTCTCTCACATTGCAGCCAAGACATGGAACGAGCTACCAGCAGACCTCAGACGCGCCCCCTCCCTGAACAACTTCAGAAAGACCCTCAAAACCTGGCTCTTCGGCTAAGCAAACCAGCGCCCCTCCCCCCCCCCCCCCAGCGCCTTGAGACCCCCACGGGTGAGTAGCGCGCTCACAATTCCCCTGATTGATTGATTGATTTGTATGGCGCGCTACTGCCCAGGTCTTGTCATGGGTGCAGGATGGTGGGAAGGTTACCTTTCCCAACCCGGCCATCTATTCACGTTTTAAGATTCTGCATTGGCTCGGACATGTTACTTAAGCAGAACTTTATATGAAATTGTCTGCATTAATTTTTAACATGACTTTTCTGTCTTTCTTTACTTTATCAGTAGGGCCATTAAGGAAACTGTAATATACATTCTTACAGTGGCTTATTCTTACATGTCCTGTTTAAGTATGTACTGACAAGAGAAAGCAATACTGGCAGTAGACGGGTTTGTACCCGGCCTGCCATGCCAGTGTGCAAGCAGTCTAGGAGTTTGTGTCATTTCATAGATATCTAAACTTTGGCTCTGGTAGAAAGGACTGAAGTTTGCTGACAGGTTGTGGTGAGTTCTGCACAATACAGACAGTCCAGTGGTCATGGGTCACTTGAAGGCAACAAGCCTGACTCCAGATGGTAGTACGGAATCCCCTGGAATGAAACATGCAACCCCTTGCTAGAGACTGCTATAAGTATGTGGCCATGGGGGACTGAACTTTCAAGTTTTCAAAATTCTTAGAGGTGAGAACTAATTTGCCAAGTTGGTAACATCACAGAAAAGATATAAATGAAATTATAAAAAGTGAAATAAATGTAAAATAAATTAAATAATGCTAACTAGAGTAGTCTAAAGGCCTAGAAATATAGCAGAGCAGCACTCTGAGGTGTCTAAACTGTTGCCTCCTATTAAATGGATGGGTCTGTAGGCTCCAACTGAAGTGGGATGTCTTCTTGACGCCTCTACAGCTCCCAAAAGTTGTTCTTTGCAGTGGGAAGCTCTGAATATTTTGTATTTTTTTTATTTATTTGAGTTTTATATAGCACGAACTAGACCCAAGAGCATCAGAGCGCTTTGCAGAAATTACATAAAGATTGGTTAGAGTAGCGTTTAGAGTTCAGGTTCTAGCCCTTCTCAACAAGCGTGACATTTTGACTTCTTTGAGTTGGAGCTCAACCCAACTTCTAAATGTGTAAGCCTCACTCACAATGAGTGATACTTGCGGTCTTGGGAGCAGTAGAGTAGGGCAAACTCAGGCATCGGCCTACCATTCCTTAAGTATCCATCCATCTGTCTATTCATTCAATCCCTCCCTCTATCCAAACTTCTTTCCTCCATCTGTTACTTCATCCCTTCCTTTGCTTCCCTTTCTCTTCCTTCCTTGTGTACTTAATCCTTCCCTCCTATCCTCACCCCTCTCCATCCCATCCCCCTTTAGTTCCTTCTCTCCATCGCTTTCTCACGCCTTCCTGTTCATCCTTCCTTCTTCCTTCTCTGACTCAATTTCTTTCCTCTTTAATTTCTTCTTCCATGTCTCCCTTCCTTCTTTCTTTACACCCTATATCCTCCACATCCTCCTTTCCTCCCTTCTTCCTTTCCTTCCTTCCTCCATTCCTCTTTATTTTTGAAGTGTGATGTTGGTGTTCACAAGGCCCAGGGTGCTGGAGGTGTGGATAGGGAGGGCATCGGAAAGAGTCTCACAAATATTATTTACCACTCAGAATACTATAGATAGAGATAATTTAAGTAACAGTTCTTTCTGGAATCATTGCCAGGATACAAAGAGAGCTTGCAGTATCACTGCATCCCAGTTATTTAAGGCAGCAATATGATCCCAAAAATTACAACACAGAGCCTGCATTTTTGTAAAGTCTCGATTTGGCATGTATCGGATTAGCAGTTGATATTTATCACACCTGTTAAATTCAAATACCCTGGACTTCGGAAATTAACGGGTGCGATAAATGGCACCCATTACTCGCTTTCCCCATCACAGTGGTTCGACCTGTCAATAATTACCTGAGGAAAACTCTGAGCGGTTAGAAACTCTGGCACACGCGTAACAGCGACACCTGTGCAAGCACAGGATTGCACAGGTGCTGCAATTTAGTACAGCAGTCACAATCGAGGCCTACGTTAGTAGTCAATCACTCTAGACGGTATGTGCTCTGCACAGTCTATTAAGGGTAAAGTTTATTTCAAAATAAAGATGGCTACCACATATCAAGGTATTTCTCTAGCAGGTGCACTCTTAAGGAGCGAATGAGTAGGTTTAAAGAGTGATGCATTCTAAAGGAGACATATAAAGAACTACGGGGCATATTTACAAGGACGGCGATAAATAAACGCAAAGCGCGCTTAGCGCTTTTCTACTTATCGCCGTCTATCGCTGGATTATATCGCCCTGTTAGCGCGTTATTTACAACGCATTTCCCCCGGGCGATATAATTACCAGCGATAGCAGGGAAATCGCCGTTTTGCAGGGAACATCGCTGGTTTTCCAGCGATGTTCCCTGCAAACAGCGATAACCTTGCTGATACGACCCTGTGGTCGTATCAGCACAATCCACCCCCATATTAGGTATGCCTAAGTCTGCATTTTAGCAGGCGTTAGTTTCGGCGAAAACAGCGGTTTTCGCCCAAAACTAACGTCTGCTAAAATGCGTTAGCAGCTTCTGTAAATATCGCGATGTGCACATCAGCGATATTTACAAGGTTGTACTACCCAGTGACGCCCACTTTGCATCTCATTAGAGATGCAAAGGGAGCGTCGGGTAAAGGGTGCTAACATGCGCTAATGCATGTTAGCACCCTCTTGTTAATAGGGCGATAGTTTTATCTCTCGCTTTTTGGCTTTAAAAGCCAAAAAGCAGAGATAAAGCCCTTGTAAATATGCCCCAGAATTACCTCCTCGTCCATCTTCCTCGCCACAGTAATAACACGAGGAGCTGTAGTCTCCCTACAAAAACTTCCAAGAAAAAGTTAGCACACTACTTACTCATCCCTCCAATATGGCCGACTTCCTCTCCCTCCATACACTATAAAAAAGAAGTGCACCCATAGCTCCACCTGTAACCAAAGCAAACCACTGCATGAAGCCATACATAACAGGGAAGGGAGGGATGGGAAACTACACTCTGGCGTGGAAGACTAGGACTCGGAGTAATGAAGATTACCAGTAAGTAACCAGGGCATTACTTAGGAGCAGGGTCTGTGGAGGCTCAACCAATGAATCATATTTTCTTGATTTGTTGGGTCAGTTGTCAATAGTTTACTGTGCTTCTAAAGAGGCTTGACCCCCCCCCCTCCCATAGATGGTCGGTTTCTACTAGAGCTATTTAGGGGTGTAGCACCCAATGTGTTAAATAGGGAGTTATGTAGAGGACCAGTGTGCTTCGGTCATATCTGCAGGAACTTAAGAAGAGCATTGCTGCAGCCGGTAGGACATACTTTACAGATGCAAGGCTCTTCTTCAGAAGACCAGTCAGAAGAGCATTGTCATAGCCAAGACGAGTGAGAGTAAGAGAGCTGTACTTTTTATGTAATTGGATTGCCGGAATGCTATGCAGCTACAAAGTAATTTGAGTGGGGAAAATGTCCCTTTAGCCTATATTTGAATGTGGGCTTCCAGGTTGTTTTCCATCTAGTGTGGCTCTTAAGGATTTACCCAATTCAACAACTTGAGCCTGAAAGCCATCAGCCTTGATCCACTCTATCCAAATCTCATTCATATGGACAGGGCCGGACTGGCTGTTGCAGGCACCGGGCATTTCGCCGGTGGGCCGCCCGGGTGGGGGCCAGTTTTAGACTCCTGGGGGCCATTTTGGTTACCACGGGCCGGTTTTGTTGTGTAGCTGCAATATCAGCCCCCAGCAGCAAAAGCAGCACAAAGCTTTCCTTTCGCTAGCACCCACCAACCCCGCGGGCCGGCTGACCTCTTTGCCTGGGCCGGTTTCAGTTCCCAGTCCGGCCCTGCATATGGAGGACAGGTTTCGGTGAAAGGAGAGCACTGTTTTAGCTCATTCAGCTTTTCGTGTGTACATGTCAGCCACTGTTGTTTGTTGGGTGAGCCGGAGGGCAGAAATGAGGGGTCAGAGACTGCGGTCACTTTAAGGTAGGAACGAATAACTGGGTATCATCTGTGTAGAGATGATACTGAATTCCTTATTCAGTTAGTAGGAACCCCACACGTTCAACACAGATATTGAACAGGAAGGGTGTCAATACTGAGCTAGTATTGAGCAATTAGTTACAGGGCTAGGTACAGAGAAAGTCCTACAAGTGTTTTAACACCTATACTTGTTAACAACATAGGATCCATACAGTTACAGTACTGTGTCATTAATTTTGAGTCTCTCATTGAGGTTTTAGACGAGAATGTTATTCCCCTTAACATATCAAAGTCCGCAGATAGGTTTAAAAAGAATTAGGAGGCAAGGCAATTTTCGTCAGTACTTTTAGGGTGTGACTCATCACTGCCACCATAGATGTTTCAGTGCAGAATTTTGAGTATTCTGTGCTTCTAACCAATCCTGCAGCAGATATGCAACTTAGGTTTCCTTGATTTTAGTATGAAACGGCAGTCCTGAGATCGGATGGAAATTCTCAAAGTAGTTTGGGTCATCTGTTGTGTTTTTTGAGCAGAGGTTCCACATGCCCAATTTTAAGGTGGTCAGGAAAAGAGCCACATTCCAGTGTCATGTTGGTAACAAAAATTGGCTGATTTTTTTATGCAGTTTTGGTGATAATAGGTTTGCCTCTAAGCTCAATGGTTTTGTGTGATTCCCTGTGTTTGAATGATTTCTCCATAATGTGTCTAAAATAGGAGGCCATTTTTTTTAGGACAATGAGACATTTGTTTTCATAGTGATAGTTATGTTAGAGGTATCAGATTTGGAGGCGCCCTGTCTGATCAGACTAATTTTCTAGGGGAAGAGTTTAGCAAATTCATCTCTTTTTTCTATCATAATTTCATATTTTTCGCTGGAGTGCATGACTCTTTCAGTATTTGCAACAGCCTGCTAGTTCTGTTTGTACGCCTGTTCGACTGGTTACTGAGGTAGAATCACAACTCTACCGCAGATAATGTTGAGGAATTCGAGGAGAATCCCTCCTCTCCCCCGTCAGGTCCATTGACTCTCTGTTGTTATCTCAGAATCTGTGAAGACCACCCAAGTGTAAGTGAAAAAGAGAGTATGAAGAGGGAGAAAGAGACCACAGCTCCTGCAGGTTGGCTGATGGAAATCCTGCACTGGAAGATTGGCACAGAGTCTTTGACCGATATTCAAGGGGTCGGCAATTCTCCACATTGGAGAGAGAAAGCAAGTTCAGCGAATGGAAGCACACCAAGGGTACGTAAAGTTAGGTACGCCTGGAATAGGATTTGGACTTACCCGGTGCGGAGAGTCCCTGGAGTCCTCCTTTGTATGCCTGTTCGACTAGTTACTGAGGTAGAATCACAACTCTACCGCAGATAATGTTGAGGAATTCGAGGTGAATCCCTCCTCTCCCCCGTCAGGTCCATTGACTCTCTGTTGTTATCTCAGAATCTGTGAAGACCACCCAAGTGTAAGTGAAAAAGAGAGTATGAAGAGGGAGAAAGAGAGCACTGCTCCTGCAGGCTGGCTGATGGAAATCCTGGACTGGAAGATTGGCACAGAGTCTTTGACCGATATTCAAGGGGTCTGCAATTCTCCACATTGGAGAGAGAAAGCAAGTTCAGCGAATGGAAGCACACCAAGGGTACGTAAAGTTAGGTACGCCTGGAATAGGATTTGGACTTACCCGGTGCGGAGAGTCCCTGGAGTCCTCCTTTGTATGCCTGTTCGACTGGTTACTGAGGTAGAATCACAACTCTACCGCAGATAATGTTGAGGAATTCGAGGTGAATCCCTCCTCTCCCCCGTCAGGTCCATTGACTGTCTGTTGTTATCTCAGAATCTGTGAAGACCACCCAAGTGTAAGTGAAAAAGAGAGTATGAAGAGGGAGAAAGAGAGCACTGCTCCTGCAGGCTGGCTGATGGAAATCCTGGACTGGAAGATTGGCACAGAGTCTTTGACCGATATTCAAGGGGTCGGCAATTCTCCACATTGGAGAGAGAAAGCAAGTTCAGCGAATGGAAGCACACCAAGGGTACGTAAAGTTAGGTACGCCTAGAATAGGATTTGGACTTACCCGGTGCGGAGAGTCCCTGGAGTCCTCCTCAAGAGACAGAATATATGAGAATGACACTATAGCACCGGTAAAAAGGAAGCCTGAGAGAAGGGAGACAAACCGAACAAACACAGAGAGCCAGCAACTCATAGAAATAATAAAGATACGGGAACAGAGAAGAGGGAAAAAAACAAAGGTGAGGGGACAAGTAGACCGAGCACAAACTGAAGCGTAAGGGAAGTAGTTATAGCACCTGTTGTCGCTAGGGAGTTTGTTTATGCACATGGTAGGTCTGCATGCTATCTCTGCCTCTACTGACCCAGAAGTGGTATTGCTAGGGCTGGTCTTAATGTGGAGAGCGCAGCGCAACAGAGCTTCCCGACTCTGGAAGTATGTGTCCTTTCTATGAGTCTGTGTTTTACATTGCCCTGTCCCGCACCTTCTCCTAGTTTGCAGTTTTCAAGGTGTTCTCTGATCTCCCTTTTCTGGTGACCTGGCAAGAAAATAGAACCATTTCAAGCTTGACGTAAATGGTGCTTGCACCATTCATGGCAAACATCTGTATTCTATACCTAGTCCAAAGGTGAGGGACCATACCGAGACCTATTTAAATCCACCCACTAAAGGCTTCCCATCCTCTGCAAGGTTGGCAGCTTCCTCCTAGGAAAACAGAGACAAGCTAAAAACATTCCTGCGTTAGAGAATATAACAATTCTCAGGCCGTATTTATTACAAATTCATAAACACAACATTAAAACATTTCACAATCATTCTTGCATATTAACGATTCGGGATGCAGGAATGTCAGGGACAGCCAGGAGAAAACCAGTATGGCCAGGTACTACCTAGACCCCCTCCTCCCTTATCAATATCAAGATAATAACATGAGAAGGTTTTGGATTAGGGGGTCGTAAACCCCCGGCCGTATTTATTTACATAAAATTTCAAACAAAATGAATATACAATATTTACACAATACGCAGAAAACCATTACATTACATTGATTCATTGATAAGTTCAGATGGCTAACCTTAACATATCTCTAATACAAAGGTATTCCTATCCGAATCTAAACATATCATAATCAATAATCATACTAATAACATTTCATATTTCATTTTCTGCGTATCCCTATTTTGAGCCTACGGCAAGGTCAATAACTGGCGCCAGACACTTAGCAAATTATGCACGCCCTCCAAACGGAGTGCGCATGCGCAGGGGCCCGTTCACCGTGAGGGTACTTCCCCCAGGTCACCCCGTACGCCCTTATGCCCGCCCTCCAACCGGAGTGCGCATGCGCAGAGGGCCCGTTCCCCGTGAGGGTACTTCCCCACCCCAGGTCACCCCCGTACGCCCTGTAGATTATCTCCATAATGGGGCCCTTGCAGTTTTGCGCCGTTTACTTGCGCCATTGTGCACGTGCGGGGTGGCCAAGCAGCCTACTGGAAGCGTAACTCCCACTCCCCCGCACCCATCCAGCCAACCGGCTGTAACTGCCCCTGGAGTTCTATGAGAGACCACTTGTCCCTCCCCCTTGGGCGACCCCATTCAAGAATGGCGCCGCCCTCTAAGGACCTTAAATTTACTGCTCACCAATCATGACCTTACCGCCTGACCAAGGAATAGCACTAAAATACGACAATAAACATAACCTGTACATGGAAAACCTCCTAACACAATGGGAAAGAAAATCATCACACATATGATAAACATAACCATGTCAACCTGAAAAGGAAAAAACCTGAACATTAAATTCCTAACAATACACCCTGTACAACCCTGCTTTTAGGGGACGGTGGGTGGGGAAATTAAAAATCCAGCCTCCTAGCGAGGCTGGCGTGACTACTGGCAGGCTGAGGGAGCGGCGAGCAAAGAGGCAACCTCCGCTGCTCCCCAGCCTTTTATTGCCATGATGCCAGCCAGGCCAGTTCTAACCGGCCTGGCGTTAGCTCAAACGCGTGACCCGGAAGTGTTTTCAAACACTTCCGGGTCACGCCCGGACTCCGACCAATTAATGGTGAGGCGCGCCTGTCGCGTCATCACTGCACGCGACAGGCCCGCCCCGGATGGTCATCGGGGGCCGGCACGACCGCCATACCTTCGGCATGGCCGATGCCGGCCCCGCCTTTCTATATGGCCAGGTACTACCTAGACCCCCTCCTCCCTTATCAATATCAAGATAATAACATGAGAAGGTTTTTGGATTAGGGGTCGTAAACCTCGGCCGTATTTATTTACATAAAATTTAAAACAAAATGAATATACAATATTTACACAATACGCAGAAAACCATTACATTACATTGATTCATTGATAAGTTCAGATGGCTAACCTTAACATATCTCTAATACAAAGGTATTCCTATCCGAATCTAAACATATCATAATCAATAATCATACTAATAACATTTCATATTTCATTTTCTGCGTATCCCTATTTTGAGCCTACGGCAAGGTCAATAACTGGCGCCAGACACTTAGCAAATTATGCACGCCCTCCAAGCGGAGTGCGCATGCGCAGGGGGCCCGTTCACCGTGAGGGTACTTCCCCCAGGTCACCCCCGTACGCTCCTTATGCCCGCCCTCCAACCGGAGTGCGCATGCGCAGAGGGCCCGTTCCCCGTGAGGGTACTTCCCCCACAGGTCACCCCCGTACGCCCTGTAGATTATCTCCATAATGGGGCCCTTGCAGTTTTGCGCCGTTTACTTGCGCCATTGTGCACGTGCGGGGTGGCCAAGCAGCCTACTGGAAGCGTAACTCCCACTCCCCCGCACCCATCCAGCCAACCGGCTGTAACTGCCCCTGGAGTTCTATGAGAGACCACTTGTCCCTCCCTCTTGGGCGACCCCATTCAAGAATGGCGCCGCCCTCTAAGGACCTTAAATTTACTGCTCACCAATCATGACCTTACCGCCACAGGCCTGCATAGTTGACCGACTATCAGGCCCCCCCCAAAAACTCTCCGAAAGGTCATGCCCTGTCCCTATACACAACTAACTAGGCCAGAAGATTCTCCATGAAGATTTCCTTCCCCAATTTGGACAAATGGACGCCGTCTTTTAAAGAAGCGCGACGGCCCCAGACAGGCCAGAAATCACCCATGGGCTATAATCTGCAGGTGACGAGCCCCAGTTAGCCTCACCGGTTTGTTAATAATTCTTTTACCGAGTGGCTCAAAGCCCTCACAGACTCACTTCCTATTGGAATCTCCAGTCTCTGTGCCAGGGTGAACCCGGGGCATAGACGTGTCGACCAACCCACTTCGGTGATTAATGTTTCGACCAGCCCCCTCTACCCAGGCGTACCCAGTCATTCCCCCCCAAGTGCAGGATAATACTGCTAGGGCTGGCTGACTCAGAAAATCGACATACCGTCTTGGAGCCACTAAATGTCCTCAATTGATAACAGCACCATGCGCCCGACACACGTTGCCCCAGGAATGATACTCCTTGCCAGTGCAACTGCACCATTGGAAAGCTACCCAGGGAGTGCCCCACAGGCCCCAAGATCTCCCATCAACATATCATGGAATCCGTGAACCACCTACCCCTGACCCCTATGCTCTTGGATAAGGTCTGTGTAAGCTCTTCCCCCACTACGGAGCATCCCAAAACTGTGTAGTGGCCGCTACGATGGCACCTGCGAGCACAGGCGCCGTAATGGCAAAATACCGTTTCACGACAAGGGTGGTGAGATGTTGCATCCGCCCGTTACCCCTGGGTTTGATCAACCTGGCAAGGCATACACCTGTTAAGGATCTTACTGTTCAAATCCCCCGGCTGGCAACAACAAATGGTTGACACACTTATACGCAACCAATATAGTGCATGGGCCGCACCATCTCACCCATGGCTGCTGGCACCTTTTAAGCTTTTCTATTGATCGCCCATCGGACTTGATGCTGTCGCTGGCCACTCACGTTCCGGATCTTCCGGTCTCTTTGCCTGTCCACATCCTGCGGCCATTGTGGTGGAGCGCTCCCCTTGTATCACAGTCGTGGATCCAGCCATACATAAATGAAAATCAAACACAGTTGATTAGCGCTTTTAGTCGTTGGATAAAGATACAGTTTACATGCCAGCCCAGGAAGCATAGATACTGTGTGGGACAACACGGATGTATGACAACTTAGGCATCCAAATGAACTAAATGTGCACGCGCCCATGGGAAATAGGTATCGTGTGACAACACAGATGAACTAAATGTGCGCCAGCCCACGGGGAATAGGTATTGTGTGACCACTCAGTACTAGCACGCTTAATTGCACAGACCCCAGGGGCGGATCTTTTATCCGACTTCCTGTCAACATCCTGCCTTACAACCCACACCCACAGGAATTCAACTGCAATCCTCATAAAGAAGACTAATAATATTGAAAAACCGGTTGCACACATATCCGATGATGCAGCCCCAAGATCTCGTTACAGTGGGAGAAGCCGGTATGCAGTGCTAGCGAAGGTAACTGGAGGCTGTGATGTTACCCTGTAGGCGTTCATTACCCAGAGAAAAGAGGGAGTACTAGGACTCACGTTAAATTGTGGTTTCACCATACTAGACTTCTGATCCTGCTAGTTACAGCAGTAGGCCCATATTCTTATCCTCAGCTTTCAAGAGTGCTAAGAGGACACGTGCTAGACCCAGCTTTGAACTTCCGACCCTACGGTCGCTAAATGTTGATTTGGACTCGTGTAACTTTAACACTGGGCCCCCCCGAGTTTGTCAATGCCCTCCATTTTTTGGCAATTAGTCGCTAACCGTTTACGAGAGTGCCCTTCACCCGAGCAGTGCTCTGCACTGCGCGCCCGCCATAGTGTACAGCACCATCACTAGTGCTGAAAAACGGAAATTGTTTGTGGCTGGCCCACTTAAAGTGTGAACGCAAAACCCACCAGGGCTATGTAACATTGAGTTCTGTGTACTCTGGTTCACCAGACATTTTCCCGCTAATCGTAACTCCACTAGTAACTAAATGCACACAACAAAATCCAAGCGAGCTAGCCAGGCTGTCGTCAATCTGTAGCTACCAAGGGTATGTTCGCTTTAGTAATGATAAGTTCACGCAACCACAATAAAGGTAACCGGTAAGGTACCGGGTAAATACCGTGCGTTTCTTGTGAACCGGCCCACCTCACTTGAAGCATGAGTGTACTCCAGTCTGCGAGGGCCAGCCGACCCGAAGCTGGTTTTTAAAACTTACATTGAAATCAGCCTTTCAATTGAGAGCGCCTAGCATATCACCATGTGCATTGCCTAGCCCCAGTTGTAATACCTGAGGAACATTGAAAATTAGACTTACAAATCAAGCGCTTAGCATAGCACACGTCACATTACCCGATGTACATTGAAAATAGACTTTCAATTTAGAGCGCTTTAGCCTAGCCCCAGTTGTACTACCTGAGGAACATTGAAAGTTAAGCTTACAAATCAAGCGCTTAGCGTAGTGCACTTCGCATTACATGCGGCACATTGAAATTGAAGTTTCAAATGAGAGCGCTTAGCATAGCCCACGTTGCATTACATGATGAACATTGAAAAACAGACTTTCGATTTAGAGCGCTTAGCTTAGCACCCATTGGATTACGAGGAACAGCGAAATCAGCCTTTCAATTTAGAGTGCCTAGCATAGCTCCAGTTGCGTTACATGAAGAAAATTGAAATCAGGCTTTTTAAATGAGCGATGAGCAAAGCACCAGTCGCATTACCTGAAGGACATTGAAATCAGGCTTTCAATTGAGAGCGCCTAGCATAGTACCAATTGCCTTACATGAGGAATATTGAAGACAGACTCCCAGAATGAGAGAGCTTAACCTAGCCCCAGTCGCCGGGCATGATGACCAATGAAATAAGACTATGCTAAAGATAGCACCATGTGCGTAAACGTGAGGACCCCACTAAAAACCCCCCGAATAACCATCTTTGTGAGCTTTGCCACCCTTTGATCTATCATGTATTTGCAAAGCTCCAGTTTGCCGAGGGGATCTTGGCGCTGGATAACCGATGTTTGTTACCCAACTCAATGGTACTCCTTTTATCAATACCGGAAGCATAAAAGCTGAATGAAACCACTGGGCTCGCACCTGTTTATTGTTACTCAACTCAATGCTACTCATTTTTATCAACCTCAGAAGGATAAAAAAACTGAATGAACCCACCGGGATTGATTAGTGAAGACAGCTGCAGCTCATTTATATCGCCGCAAAATACTCCCTGCGATCCCTCCCGTTTCTTTTATATGACGTTCTGATTTTGATGTAAAAGAATTTTTATCAATGTTGCAAGACAACAACATTTCTCTGCAGCATGTTTATACTGGGCTCTCACAAGGCACCCACAGGAGATAAAAGGAAGCAAGCCTTTAATCCATCTGCTTGAGAATTATTAACATTATTCAGTTTGTCCACAGTCCACAGTGCTTGTTCTCTGACCCGGTTCAGTACAGGGGCTCTAACTCATGGCGCCATTGCATCCAGGCTGTGTCTAATTGCTAAATAGCGCAAGGCACCCTCACACGATAGCCTCTTACCGCTGAACATTAAATGTTGTAACGTACACGTGGCAAGCGCGGAAAACGAGACTTGTGCCAGTCCTTTCATCAGTGCATCGTTCTCAACAAGTTTGTCATCAGTGCATCGTTTTCAATAAAGTTGTCCGTATGATGAATTACCTGCCCAGCTCCCGGCTACATCTTTTCATCATCACCAAAACAGTACCTTGCATTGATCTTACTCGTGCCTATAATTGGTATGCTGACGTGTGTATAGAAAGTAGCCCCTGGACACCTTCCTGCCTGTAATCCAGCAACTGTCCTATCAGCGCCTGAAAAGCTGCTTGCTTTACATACTCGCAGGTAGGCCCGAAGCTTTTCACGTGTTCACTCAGTGAAGACTTTGGAAATGAGTCTGCTTAAACGGGGGCTTCACCCGGGCACAATCACAATTCGAGTCGACATGTAAAGGTGTGAACAGAGCATTGGTCAGAACCGGAACCCCAACCACTGGGCTCACACCCATCCCAAAAACATCCCCTACTACTTCATTTTATTCCTTTTTTAAAGGTATTGGAGCGCTTTACATGAGCACCGTATTTACATTACACATTCAGGCACGGGGAGATTAAGTGACTTGCCCAGAATCACAGGACGCGGACGTGACCCCGACGCTCGAACCCTGGTTTCCAGCACCAAAGTCGGCAGTCTAGCCGACGGACCACATCCTAACCCCCAAATCGTTTCACACGAAGCCTCGGGCTACATGTCCTCCCGTGCTTTCAAAATTACAAGTCTGCGCGCGCTGACAAACCATTCGCAACTAATGCTCCATAACGTTTCTAGGAGCGTCAACAACACTCACCCTTCAGGTGCAGAGCAGGGCGACAACCCTGCCACCACGAAAACCTCAGCACTCGATGCCGGCCCAAACTCCGATGCCCCTGGCCGGCACGCATGGAGACAGCAGCACCAATCCTCCGGATCAGGTCACACGTGGCTCGTCCGGATTTTCCCGCACTACCTCGCCGAGAAACAGGTGCCGTCCGAAGCATTTCGACTCCCTAGCGCTCACGCATCCGCAACTGCCTCGTTCCTCCGTGCTGACCCAAAGCTGCCCACATCCAACGGAGCAAACACCCGACCGCTGGTCTCTTCTTGGTGCTCTCCACTGCCGAGCACCCTCGAGGCCTCCGAGCACCAACGGGACTTGAAGCTGACCTCGAAGCGCCTCGCTTAAGTTCTCCTTGCCCTCAAATGGCTTCACGACCTGTAATAGGAGAGAAAGGAAAAAGAAATAAAAATCCAGCCTCCTAGCGAGGCTGGCGTGATCTACTGGCAGGCTGAGGGAGCGGCGAGCAAAGAGGCAACCTCCGCTGCTCCCCAGCCTTTATTGCCATGATGCCAGCCAGGCCAGTTCTAACCGGCCTGGCGTTAGCTCAACGCGTGACCCGGAAGTGCTTTCAAACACTTCCGGGTCACGCCCGGACTCCGACCAATTAATGGTGAGGCGCGCCTATCGCGTCATCACTGCGCGCGACAGGCCCGCCCCCGGATGGTCATCGGGGGCCGGCACGACCGCCATACCTTCGGCGTGGCCGATGCCGGCCCCGCCTTTCTAGTAGCGATGAGTAGGGTTGTGATCCCGTTTTAACCCAGCCCGGCTGCCCCTGCCACCTGCCCAGGTGACCCCATCACCCCCCTGCCAGCCAATCGCTAGCATTGCGGGATGCCCGCGTAAAATTAAAAAAACACGGCGGCCACAGTTGGCCGCCGCCTTGAACCAGTCCGATCCGGCCCGCACCTGTCTTAGGGGCCCGCCATCACCTGGTCCAGGGGCTTTGGTTCAGCTCCATGTCTCAGGAACTTTCAATCAGAGGCTTGAGACATTTTGAATTACTTCCTGGATAAGACCACAAGAGTTTATTAGTCTCACCTTTTTCTATTGGCTGTTTGGAAGTATCCTTCCTCCTCTAATGGAATGCATGAGCGATTATTTTACACAAAAATGATACTTTTTATTTGCACATATAAATCTTTATATCCTCTCTCTCTTTTCCTTCCTTCTCTCCACTGATCCTGTTTTCCACCTTCCCTCCACGCATTCCTCTCCTGGCACAAGTGCTGATGCAGCCCTCCCCCCTACTCCAGTTCCATTCAGAAAGGTTGTAAATTGTAGTGTGTCTGGCTCTGTCAGCCTCCTCTCCCTCCCCGCCCACTCCACGGCTTCCCCCTATAATTACTTCCCCTGGGGGGGTCCCCTCTGCTACCTTTGTCTTCTTTTGTTAAGTTACTCTTTACTCTAAGCCCATTGAGGGGTGAACAGGCAGAAGGGTGGCACTGGGGGAGGGGGAAGGCCAAGGCACAGAGAGGCAGGACGAATGGGAAAGCCTGCCAGTCTCCAAAGGCAGAGAGACCCCTACTCCACCACCCAACCCCCTCACCAGGGGCAGGCTCAGACTGGCAAGCTGTCTCTTTGAACTGGTACAAGAGTGCTTCACTGACATGCCTCTTACAAGTGTCCCTCAGAGATTGGTCACCCATGGTTTTACTTTGAGGTGAGGTTTAGATTTCAAGGTGTATAATGTGAGGTAAGCAAAAAGATTTAAAGTATTTTGTGATGTTTAAGGGATGAGCTTTCAGTAAGAGCTTAAAGAAGGCATCGGTGACCCAGTCTTATCTAAATAGGAAAGACATACTATATAATAACATCATTTCCTGAGAAGGTTTTAGGGGGAAGTAGGGACTCTTTGGCCGAGGTTTCCTTTGCTTCTGAGTTCCATGAGGTATGAGTTTAGTTGGTGAGGTATGTGGGTGAGCCGAGAGAAAATTGCCTTGTATGTCAGACAGGCTGTTTTGAAGGAACATCTTGCTTCCCAAGTTAGCCGTTTGAGGGAAGCAAGCAGAGGCTAACACTGTCCCCAGTCAGGGACATCTTAAGGATTTTGGGGGCACGGGGCCAATCCTTTTTTAGCGGGCCCTGTTCAGAACAGGTTTGAATTTATGGTTCAAATTCAGCTCTTTCAATTCCCTAGGCCACTGACATTGCACAGGTGCAATCGCCCAAAGTATAATGTATTTACATCTCATATTCAGAGATAGTGATGTGCGTTTTCAGTATTGTAACACAGCAGCAGTTCATTAATATTACTGCAAATAATCTCCGTGAGACACTCCCATTTTTCATATGTGATGGATGGTGCATGAAAAATAAACACATTTCTCAGCAAAATGTCTGCAATAGACTCTCACGCATCACCCACAATATAAATAAATTAAAGGGAAACCGTTTTTAAAACATCTGTTTTAGAATTATTCAGGGTCATCAGGGCAAGAATCTGCAGAACAGAGCTGGCTCTATCAGGGGGCCCCCTGAAAGGCTGGGGCCCTGGGCCAGAGCCCACTTTGCCCGTGCCTTAAAACATCTCTGTGACCCCAGTCCTGCAGTATGTAGTGAAGTACGGGCCTTACAGGAAAATGCCCACTAAAAACCGGCAACCTTGGTACTGCATGAGCAGTGAACCTGCTGGGGAGTGGGGGCTAGGCTGAACTGCAGAGACCCCCTTTCAACGAAGAGTGCAGAACTGAAGAAACGCACTCTGCTGCGCAACCAGAAGTGCAGAACAGGAGAGGTCCCCACCCACAGTACAGAATACAGAACCGCCACAGCTCAAATCAAAGGGAACTGAACTGGGAAGATTCCCCCTACTGACTAACCAATAGGCATCAAGCAAAACGGATGCAAACTAGTCCCACAGACTGACTAGGGCACTCTGCAAAATACACAACACAAGCAGCACAGTAAGCATGGCTGGTACAAGCATACCAAGAGAAGTAGGAACGCACAGGTGTAATGAGAGACACATTATGAGGTTTTTACTCCGCCATCTTAAGTAGGTGCTTTAGCACTAGGCTCAGATGATGCTAGGAATATTCTCCCTCAGAGCGATATTTACAGGCATCACAAAATTCAGAAATATCTCAAGCAGTAATGAAAGCTGGCTTTGAGGATTAACAATAGCCCTAATCCTTAATTTCATTTTAATTTGAAAAATTATCTTTAACTTAATCCTATTACTAATCCTAACCCTTAATGAATTTAAATTCATTTTATTTAAATTATCTTTGTCCTAACCCTAACACTAGTCATAACCATTTCCCTTTTTTAAATTTAATGCAATTAGTTTATACTTAATCTTAGCCTAACTCTAATGCCAACCTTTTAACCAGTAGGTTAAATCTCTGAATGAAGAATTAGGAAATATCGATCTGAGTGTCCTTCAGAACTCTGACGGCAGTCACCAGTATCAAACAAGCATTTGCAATGCAATAGTCCTCGCATTTGCACGAGTTTGATCTATTGGCATTGTAAATGACAATGCCTTTTATTTGTGTTTTGAAAACCTGCAAAAGAGGCACAGTTACTACCAGCCTTGCTTCGCGTAAGCAACGACTATCAGTACAAAGTGCGCGTTTACGCACCGCTTGCAGATTTTCAAAACACACCATCGGCATGATCCTTTACAAAGTAGTCTTTTTAAATTATTCAAGGTCATGTGCAGCCCACCTAAGGAAAACCCGCATGTACCCCACCCCCATGCAACATCGCTTTGATACAATGCTGGTTATGCTGACTCCAATGGAGTAGCGCCTATCACGAGCTCGGTGGGCGCGATGGCAGTCTCATAACCTCAGGTAATGCTTTCGGAGGCAGGGGAGGGGGTGCGAGGTATTTCTGGAGCGTATGTTTGCATGCGAGAGAGAGCTCTTAAAGTGAAATGGCATACCAATGTATTTTTTCTACAACTATCACCTTTTGCCTAACAAGTCGATATTCCAGTATCCCTTGTGCAGTTTGCTGCATGCTTCTCAAGTTTCACCGTGAGGCAGTACGAGGCGACAGGAGGAAAGCCGTACCGTCTAAGGACAGGAAGAGAGCTGGGACAGGGCCTGTAAGGGGCTAGATGGGTAGCGGAACAACAGTGACAGTTGACACAGAGAAACTGCAAAACAGAACGAAGTGCCACACCTGAACCAGCACTGTGCCACAGCAAAACTTGCTGTGCCAGAAAAACTTCATAAGAGTGTCAGGCCAAAACCATCCCAGTGCCAGACAAGGGCAAAAGTACCCCAGAAATAATACAGATTTGTTAGAAATTTAGAACGACAGTGCCTATAACTTGTACCATAACAATGCCAGACAGAAAACTGCTGTGTCAGAGTATATCTGCGATAGTGCCAGAAAGAACCACACCACCAAAACAAAACCAGAGCAAATGCATAACCAACTACAATCGCATCAGTGGCAAAAGAGAACCGCCATTGTATCACAAAATAACCAAATAAAGAGCCAAAGTTTACGAAATCCAACAGTGTCAGAACACGAGATATGGGGTGTACTGAAAAGTGAAAACTCGAACAAGGCACCAGAAGAACGAGAAGCCAACAGGTGAACCCCTCTGAATTTGTTGTGTGATTGCTGGCTCTAATTCATGTTCAGCATAGTGCCAATATCGGCAACTCACCCCACCCGCAAACACAGCAATACCATAATAAAGAACACACCAGACACAGTAGTTGTTGGAGAAAATATTGCTGCAGGTTTATTTTGCATAAGAAATATGCCAACATGGTGGGTCAACTTACGGGCGATCCAAGGGCAGGCAGCCCCTACGTTGCCCTGCCCACCTGATGAGCCAAATTGCACCGTGGCCTAACCAATCGGTGCTAACCATTTTGGGGGATTACCCCTTACATCCTGTGGACCACCAGTCCACCCATTTACTCACGCCCCTTGAGGGGGCGGAGCGTATCCAGGCAAGCCCCCGGGTGCTCAGGTTTACAACCGCCCGAAGGACTAACGGGGTGCCGTCGTTCCTCCAGGGTCCTGCCGTAAGAACTTCCTGGGGTTGTTTGGCATCTGCACCCTTCTTGTGCTCCTGAAGAGGGTACCCCTATGTACCATTCAGCCTCTGGATCGCCCTGTAACTCCGCCACAGCTCTGGGTGTGGCACCCGTCACACCCAGGGCCCCCCACCAAGGCAGGCATTCTTACCTACACCCTGCTGACTCTAGGGCATCACCCCGGTCCAACAGAAACAGGTCCATGCCCACTCTAGACAAATGGACCCCATCCACATCAAACATCCCGTGGTCTTGGCATGCAAGAGACCGTGTCTGATAAAACCGAAACCCCTCTGTTCCGTGAATTTGCACATGGCGCTGTTTATCCTCCTGCGAGAAATTTCAACGAACTCTCCAGACCTGGCCCCGTGCCAAACTAACCGTGTGTGATCTCTGACCACCCTAACTCACATGTGCCTAATTGGTTGCTTAACTTACACATTGTGGAGTTCATTTTTTGCAGCAGAACCTATCTACCCATGAAAGTCAAGACCTTGCCTCCCCGTGGATGACCAAGATGTTAGGAGGGAATCCGCCTCCTGCTAGTCTGTGCCGCAGCTTCTACAGCCAGCTGTGGCATCGCATGCCTGGGAACCCCAACCAGACTAACTCAGTCAGTCCCCTGCTTAGTTTAATTGTATTAAACTTGTGGTATCTACACACTTTCTTTTCCTTCTCCGACTGTACCCTGAAAGGAGTTTGCAACACCAGTCCCAGTGCTGAAATTAAATGACATCTGACACAGTCATTTTTTGGATTGTGCTTAAATGCAGGATCCCGTTACCCATACTCATGTTTACAGAGTGCACATCTTCTATAGAATTGGCCAAAAGGAAAACCTATTAAAACCCAATTTATTTACAGGTTCCTGCCGACTTACCCTTCTGCCCATATGTGGGCAAATGTAACACCTATAGCATTGCGGATCCCAACGCCCTACCATTTAATGCGATAATAGGGGGGGGCTGCACCCCTAGTATTCTGCTTCATTTCGTGTCCAGGTTGCATGCACCCCTCCCCGTCTGACTGCAATATTTAAATGCTGTTGCCATGCTGATGTCCCCACCCTAGCAGAAGTTGGCACGGGGCTACTCCAACTTCTGCTAAGTATACCCGAAAGCAGACAAGTGGATAGATGCTTTTCTATGGTGAGAACCGGAGGCAAACAGTATGTACATCACCTGCCCTTTCTCAAATTAAGGGAAAGCTGAATGATTTCTAATAACTTGTAGCCTTTTTGCTCGGCCCAGTATTTCCCTGAACTTTGGAACCACAGCACACTTTCAGGACGACCAGCTTATGCAACCCGCCTAGCTGCAATGGCGATAAGGCGGAGGGAATTTAGCTTAACTGAAGCAACCTGTAACAGACACTTGTAACATAGCACATATTCTGTTGAAAAGTCCAAAACATTTGCACAGACAGTCTTATGATGAAACAGTTGTGAACAAATTAATAATGTGTCAAATCCTGTTTCAGCGAATGTTTGTCTTAAGTGCCTTGGCCAGTGAATGAATGAATGAATGAATGAAAAAACATTTATAAAGCGCGTAGCTACCCTAAGGCATCCCAGCGCTATCAGCGGACGCGGACAGAGAGGACAGTTTGTTAGGTGGAATTTTGGAAAAGCCAGGTTTTAAGGAGTTTCCGGAAGGGCATCAGGTTGGGCTCCCGACGTATGTGTAAATACCTTGATTTGCTTTAGCTGTGTTAAATTGTTGCTTCCGTCACACCTCAGGATTACACAAATGCTTAATCTATTGCTTTCTTGACTGCTGCGCGTGCCCAGTCCCTTCCCAGATAACTTCTTACATTATCTACTTCTGACTGCAAAATAGAGGAGATAGTGTGATCTGGACTGCAATGACTATGCGTCACTGAAGGCCGCGGCAAGTAACACTGTAATTAATGATACGAACCATTTTACTCAGCATAAGACTGACAGTCGGCCTAGCCATCCCCCATTCTGTGCCCTTTGAAATCACCATCTATCCTTCCTGAGCAGTGGCATTAGGCTAAAAACCTGGTCGGTACATCCTTAGACATGTTGGTGCTGAAACAGATGTTTGATACCCCCACTCAATGATACTCATTTTAACGACCTCGGAAGGATGACAGGCTGAGATCACCCAACGGGGTTTGGTCCATGACCGAGAGGTCGAACCCAGGCCCGCGTAGTGGAAGCTGTAGTGCACTGAGCCACCAGACCCAGCAGATAAATCGGTCCTGATCGGCTGCCAGTAAAACCTGTGTTGGTTAACAGTTCAGAGCAACAGTACTTGTTTCCAGCATTTTATACACTATAGAGGCTCCAGTTCGTATGAAGTCTGTGTTCATGTCATACCAAGGCCTACCCAACAGCCTGTTCTCCATTGGCGATTATCCCTCTAGGATGTATGACGGCTCAACTTTAGCTGAGCTTGGAAATGTGACATTAAGCAAAGAGTGTCCTTATGTAATTTCCATGTGTCACTCCTTTCGTATAGGAATTATGCATGTGCATCTGTGGTGTTTTGCCCCCAATCTTCCCAGGCTACTTAACTACTAACAATGTGAGCGGTTGCTGACATAAAGGGGGAATCTAATGGTTGCAACTTGCATTTGTACGCCGCCCCCTTAATGTGCCTCGTATTTGGTAATTAATCTATATTTCTTCTCCCCGAAAAGATATACAATCCGCTTTGCTCATGAAACATAAATAAGCACACCTTTTTAACCTAGAGAAAACCTCTAGACGTCTCTGAGGTGGGTAAGCTGAGCAACACAAGAAACAGGCCGAGCGCAAAATTAGAATGGCTCTACTCAGCCAAAATTGACCAGAAAGACCCATCATACCCATAGCGACACCTTCTGGGGTCTGGTGACCTGCCCCCAAACTCTCATTCCCCCGGCCCTGAACTGGGAACATTTTGCCTGGAGGTAACAACCCCCGAAATCACAATGAGACCCGCCGGCTAAAGCTGCGACTAAAAGCATTACAATCATTTGCCCAGGCCTCATGAAAGTACAGTTTTATTCCAAAATACGGGGCTGGGTGATAATGACGTTAGAGGAGTGGGGCTAATATCGCACGGCGTGGGAGGTAAATATACCTGGCCCCCGCCCACTCGGCGTGCCGGAAATGACGACAGGAAGCGCCGGACCCCGGAGGTCCAGACACAAGACCCGTCGGGTTTGTGCCTAATGTGGCACTAAGGTGGCCACCCTCCTATGGGGGCCCCCTGCGTGGGCCACGGGCAGCCTCATTGTATCTGTTACTGGCCAGCTATGGTTTTACTGTCGTCCGTTCTGTCCTCAGCCTCAAAAATACGACGGCCTGCTTGTGCTCATTGTTTTTGCTGCCTCCTTACATTTTGTTTTCTATCCAGCTATGGAGTGAAGGCAGGTCAGCAAGTTAACTACACCATAGAATTCTACGTGCAACAAGAAGTGTCCAGGGTCCGATTCCAGTCGGGCCGAGTCAGACGTTTATCCTTTTTTAACCAACGAAGGGGCATATTAACAACGGCCAGCGATAATTATCGCTGGCCGTGCTTAGCGTGAGGAATCCTATCGCCGGCTATCGCTGGAAATTATCGCCATGCTAGCGCTGTATTAACAACGCTTAGCGCAAAGGCGATAATTTCCCAGTGATAGCGATGTTTTCCATGGAACATCGCTGGTTTTCCAGCGATGTCCCATGGAAAACGGCGATATACTTGGCGATAGGGCCTGTGGTCTTAGCCACACAATCCACCCCCATGTTAGGTATGCCTTAGTCAGGAATTTAGCAGACGTTAAATTCCTGCGTTAAGGCATACTTAACGCAATTTAATATATCGCTAACCCACGTTGCTAATATGGCGATACCTGGGTTAGCGATATTTCCCCCTGTTGTATTCACAGGCACGCCCCCTTTGCATCTCATTAGCGATGCGATGGGAGGCGTGCAGGAAACGGACGCTAGGTCAGGAATCACGCGCTAGCGTGTCCCTAGCATTCGGCGATAAAATTATCGCCGCTTTTCGTCCGAAAACGGACGCTAAAGCGGCGATAATTCATTAACGCCGCCTTGTTAATATGCCCCGAAGTCAGTTTGAAATGAACAGTAACTCAGGCTCGACCTAAAAAAGGGAACAAAAAAAGAACTTGCGAGAATGAGACAGTAAGTGTAGGGCGGTTGAAGAAGACGACATGAGGTGGAATTTAGATTAGGCATTGCTAGTGTTCAGAAATCACGGCTCGTGCGTGCTTGCACACCGCCACCCCCCACCCGAGGTAAATAAATAAATATCACGGTCATAAACTACTGAATACACTTAATGAAAAATGCCCCTTAACCTTATAGCCTGTGAACTGTTGCCTGAATGAGTCACACCTCAGACAGTACATTCCGCTGTGAGTGCTGACTGGAAACGTGTATTTGCAGAGAATTTGTTTCAAGGGCGGACCGCACCCTGAGCTCACACAGGCAGAATCCTATTTCTAGGCGGTCCGGCAGAAAACAAAGTCGGAAAAGCCAAAGCTTTCCCAGCAGTAGGTTTGTTATTGTACTCCAGGTTATTTTTACCATCACTCACACAACCTTGGCTCTGATGTCATGGTATGGGTGGACACTGAAGATTGTTAAAATTACTTGGGTCAGATTTGCGCAGGTGACCGGTACGTACTTTTACTACAGATGTTTTACACACCCTACAGCAAGAAATCAGCATGGAAACAGCATGAACTATTAAAGGAACGTTAAAGTCACAGCCTAGACTGGTTTATAGGAACATGGGGCCATTTGGGCAGACCTACATAGATTCCAATCTCGAGGTAAAAACGAAATTGGATTAATTAAGATTGAGACTCATATATCACTCTATTTATGTCCGGCTTTGTTAGAGTCACGGAAAAGTTTTTTTTACTCCCACTCTTTAGAGAAAATGGTGTTAGATCGATCCAAGCGGAGACACTGTGTTGCTTCAAAGGCATAGTAAATCTGTGGGGCTGTATTGTGAACATTTTTAGTCCGGTGAAAAGTGAATTAGAAATGATGATGGAATTGTAAACAATGTAAACAAGCAGCCGCCACGGTCTCAATAAAGAAAAAGTACACCTACTGTGTAACTACCAAGTAAAGGGGCCAGTAGCCATGGGAGGATACAAATGACGACATGGCTGTACTAAGGAGGGACTAACAAGCCTCATAATGAATCAGAAGACAGCATTTACAAAGGACAAACACACAAGCCAATGAAAAATAAGGGCGGGGGAGTGGCCAAAGCTTCTCTCCGTACTGAACTACCACAGCTCTTCGCAGAGCAGCGCTTACGCGCTGGCTCACGCTCAACCTAAAAAAGAACTCCAAACAAGGCACTGAGATACTAAAAATGCGCCTCGTGAGAAATGATTCATTTTCCAAGCATGGTCCAAAAAGGCATGGTAGCCAGACCTAAGACAAGGCGCTCACTGAAATATTCAGGGAAACAGTAAGAACAATTATCACAAATCAGTTGGTGCGAGGGTTGGCTACCAAACAACCCCAAAACATAACCCTCAAAAATTGGGTTAATCAATACTAAACAATTGTTCTGAGCACTCAGAGTTCAAAATGAGTCGAATGACCATTCCAAGTAGTCGTAAGGTATCTGTCAGCTTTAATTCGATCCACCAAATCACTTCATGGGAAAAAAATTCTGTACATCTAATCAATACAGCTTTGATGCACTATAAACAGCCAGCCAACACATTTTGTTGTATGGCTAATTAGCCTCCGGCTTCTTCAGGACTGATGTGAGGTAAACCGTAGTAGATCCTTATAAGGCAAAATACGCCAACTCAAAGTGTCAGTTCCAATATCAGGAACAGTATCAACTAATGCAATATATCAGTCACGGAGAGTGCTCCTAATCAGTACTGGGGTGGTCCATACTACTAAACACGTGTTGGCTAGCTATTTATAGTGCACCACCGCTGTATTGACTTGATGAACAGAAACATTTTTCCATGATGGGATTTGGTGGATCGAAATAAAGCTGACAGATATCTTACGACTCCTTGGATTGGACGTTTGTTTCATTTTGAACTCTGAGTGCTCAGAACAATTGTTTTCATTTTCCAAGCATTTCTTAAAACTAGACTCAGGCAAAACAGAGTTCATGCTCTTCATTCCTAAAAACAACTAAGCCTAGGCTCCTAATCTAGTTGTGGACGCTTGGCTAACAAGCCTGTTATTGTAAATGAAGCAAAATCTCGACGTTTTATTCTTGATGTGCAACTAACAATCCTCACACATGCCTACAAAGCCCTCCACGACGCTGGACCAGCATACCGGAACCACTGCCTCTCATTCCACGTACCCACCAGACACCTCCGCCCTCGCCACTGTCCCCTGGATCTGCAAGACCAGGACCGGAGGAAGATCCTTCTCCTACTTCGCCACCATAACCTGGAACGCCCTGCCTCTCCACCTCAGGCTATACCCGTGGCTAACCCAGTTCAGGAACGATCTCAAGACCTGCCTCTTCGACTGAACCTCAGCGCACAGTAGGACCTGCAGCACCCCCTCACCCCCCAGTGCCTTGAGACCCTAGCGGGTGAGTGGCTCGCTTAACAAATACTGATTGATTGAACAATGCAATGTAGCATAAAATGCATAGCCAAGAATGCCCAATGGCAACCATGCACCTTATGCAACTTAAAGTACTTGGTCCCACCTCAAGACCTTAAGACCTTAGTACAATCATTAGTTCTACCCAGGCTAGACTATGCATTTCCTCTGCTAACAGGCATCTCCAAAGAAGCTGTCCAGAACGCAGCGGCATGACTAGTCTCAACACACAAAAAGGTCTGAAGACATACCTGCATTCAAGGGTCCCGTAACTGACTTCCTGTGGACTGAAGATGCATTCTTAGAATGACTTGCATCACTTACATGGTCCTTCACCACAACGTTCCCTCATACCGAGCACAGAAATTAGAAACCTGAGAAAGTTCAAGAAACACAAAACCTCTCAGTCAATCTTTTTCATCTGCTACCCTAAGAATCCAGAATACAGGCCCTCCAGTACACTGAACAACAGCCTCCCAGACTGCATTAAAAAAGGTCTAAAAGGGTTCTTTAGTTACTAGATAGTTCACTCAGTGAGCACGACAGCCTTCTCCCGCCGTGTACACACCTTTTCCTAAATGGAAGATTGAGGTATTACCACTTTCTAGAAGTTAACCTTGCTTTCAAGTAATACTCTGATAAGCATCATGTCCCAACCACCTTCTGAATGTCTAGTTTCACAATACCGCTACCTTCCAATTATGTTGGTGGATATGCTTGCATTGTTAATGTTATTAGTTCAGCATTTACTTCAACTCTGCGTTCGCTTATCTGTGTTGTGCATGTTGGTGAAACTGATTATTTGTATATATGTGGAATTCAATATAAGATGCCATTGATAATGATGAGGTCAGTGCTATGTACAACCTCGAAAGAAAGAAGTAAAACCCTAACGAACCTTTAATTTTTTTTTTTTAAAACAGATTTTTATTGATTTTCTGAGAAGGTCAAACAAATAGCTTCATAGACAGCATACATTAATGATTCGGGGAGCAATACATTGCAAGTGCAATTAGTGTCATAGCTGCAGCCTCCCATAGGGCGCCGCTCAATGACTCCCCAGGGCCCTCATGCCCCAATACTGAATCCCCCCTCAGCCCCCGCTTTATGCAATTATACAATCCCTAGCAGCTCCATGTATATTATCGTTCAGAGTGCAGGGTCATCGTAGGCAGGAGGGAAAACAAAAACAATAAAACACCCAGCCCCAACTCCCCTCCCCTACTAACCCTCAAGTCCCCTGTAGACCCCCCACCCCACCCACCCCCCAAGCATGCCGCTGGCTACTAACTAAAAGGTTCCAGGTATTCCCAGTTCTTCTCCATGGACCGCCTGACTCCCCAGCACTCAAATCCGCATTCTTGGTAGGGCAGAAACACTGGAGGCGACCCCCGCAGCCCTGCCATCGGCTGCAATACACTTCTCCGTCAGTTAGAGCCCGCAATATCAGATGTCTTGAGCGCCCCCCGTCTCAGCCAACACACTCTCCTCATCACCAGGCGGATGCTTAGTCAGTTCCACAAGCGCCACCCATGCCCTGGCCAGCTCCATTGATTTCTTGTTCCCCGTACGTCTAGCCATGCCCATCCTGCAGTTGCCTTCACTCTCCGCCCACTTTACAAGCTCCCGTCTCCACCGCTCAAGGGAAGGTCCCTGCCTCGCCTTCCACCGGCTAGTAAGCTCTCTTTTCGCCAGCACTAATCCCAGGTCAATGAACTTGCTGGTGACCTTGGTCTTCGCAGTGTGGGGAAACTCATGTAGCAAACAAACCCCTGGTGTCAGTGCTATCTCCCTCTCCGTCACAGTCGTTAAGACAGACATTGTCTCCCGCCAGTAGTCCTCCAACTGCGGGCAGCTCCAGAACATATGCAGGAACCCCGCCCCTTCTAGATTACATCGAGGGCAGGCAGAGGATCCCCCAAAATAGTCGTTCAGTTTGCTGGGCGTTAAGTAAGCCCTATGTAAGACATAAAATTGAATGAGCTGGAAGCGCGCATTTCGGAAACTCTTCCATGGCCTCTCAACTACCTCCCCCCATGTCTTGTCTGAGATGGGTTCCCCCAGGTCCGTCTCCCACTTAAGTCGCAACGCTGTCAGGGGCTGACGCAGGTCCTGAGTAATCCGGCGATAAAGACAAGTCACCGCTTTAAAAGTACCCGCAGCCATCACCACGTACTGACACGCAAGGGACGTAGCCGGTTCCAACAAACCCCCTCGCCAATGCTTCCTTATTGCCGCAGACAGGGCCGCATGAAAAAGGAAATCCCCTCGCGGGAGATCATGACGCTCCATGAGGTCATTAAACGGTAAGATGTTGCCCTCCTCGTACAGATCCCCCAAAGTGAGTATGCCCATCTCCGCCCAGGACTGCAGCTTGCTCCAGTCACCCCCATGAGGTAATACCTCGCACATTGTCAGCGGAATTTCAGGCGCATACAGGGTCCTGACACGCAGCTTCCTGGCCACACGCATCCAGCACCGCTGCACCACGGCCAAGTCCGACGGTATTGCGTCGCCTCCCGGGCTCACCCGCAGCAGCACACAGGACAGCAGGCACCAGCTAGGATCCGTTCCCCCCATCGTCTCCGGATGTCGAATGTGGCCCGCCACCCACTGCGTAAACCATTGGAATTGCGCAGCGTGATAATAGGCCTCCAGATCCGGCAGCGCAAGGCCCCCCTCCACCCTGGGCCATTTCATAGTAAGCAGCGCGTCTCTCCGTCTCCCAGCTCCCCACAGGAACCCCGTGATTAAAGAATTGAGCTGTGCAAAGAACCTAGTTGGTATCCAAACGGGGAGCGTCCCAAAGTAAAAAGGAACCGTGGCAAGGTGATCATCTTCACCAAGGCGACCCTACCCGCAACAGAGAGCGGGAGGGACCCCAGAACTCAAAATTAGATTTGGCACTACGCAACGCTTGCCCCACATTACCCTCCATCAGGTCATTACTGTCATGATAAATCCGGGTTCCCAGGTAAGGGAGGCAACAAGTTTCCCATGGTATCACCCCCACAGTCTGCCGATCTCGCCCGCCTGCTTTGGTAGGAAACAGGCACGATTTGGCCCAATTCACACGAAGCCCCGACACTCTCCCCAAAGTCTCCAATAACTGCTTCGCCCCTTGAAGCGCATTTCGAAGGTCAGGTAGGAACATGAGTAAGTCATCCGCATATAGCGCAATATGCTGTTCCTGTGCCGCCACCAAAAGCCCAGCGTAATAACTGCCCGACCTGGCATGTGCAGCCATTGGTTCCATTGCCAGAGCAAACAGCAACGGGGACAGCGGACACCCCTGCCTCGTTCCTCGGGCAACCTCACAGGCAGCAGAAATTAGGCCCCCTGTCCTGACTCTGGCGGTAGACTCACTGTACAGCAGCGCCGTCCATCGGATGAACCGCTCCCCGAGCCCAAACTTCCGCAGTGCACTAGTAAGATAGGGCCACTCTAGGCTATCAAAGGCCTTCTCAATATCGACCGCGAAGATGCAGGCCTCCTCCTTATCATATGTGTCGGACCCCAGGATGCGCATGAGTCTACGAACATTCATGGCGGTATTCCGGGTCGGAATAAAGCCCGCCTGATCTCCGTGCACCAGCGTCGTCATGTGGGGCATTAACCTGCTTGCCAACACCCGACTCAATACCTTATAGTCCATATTGAGCATCGCGAGAGGCCTATACGAGGAGCGGTCCCACGCAGGCCTGCCCGGTTTGAGAAGAGGAACTATAATGGCCTCACGTGTGGATACAGGGAGGACTCCCTCACGATACGCTCTATTATACAGCGCCACCAGACAGGGCACCAGAGTGTCTGCATAGGTCGCATAAAATTCCACCGGCAGCCCGTCGGTTCCCGGGGTTTTGTTCCTGGCCATATGTTTTATAGCGCAGTGTATTTCACCCGCCTCGATGTCCCTACCAAGAGCAACCGCCTCTTCAGAGCAAATCTTAGGGAGAGCCGCATCCGGCAGGAACCTCTCATCACCAGGGAGGCCAGGGCCCAACTTGGTGCGATATAACTCGGAGTAGAATTGCAAAAATTGGTCATTAATTCCTCTTTGAGTGTAAACCACCTCGCCTTCCTGTCCCCGCAGTTCCGTTATCGCCCTCCCTCTACGCGCCGGATTGGCTAACCAGGCCAGCAGGGCACCAGACTTATCACTCTCCGCGTGCATCTTATCTGTGTACGCCTTAAAATCAAAGCAACGCAAGCGCTCGAGCTGGAACGCGAACTCCTCCCTGGCCGCAAGTAGCGCATCATGTTTATCCGGACGCTCTGGGCGCTCTCGCTCTGACACACGCAAGTGTTGCTCCGCTGTTGCCACATCTTGCAGCAGCACCTTGCGGACTCCCACCATCTCTCCAATACAGCGCCCTCGGATCACCGCCTTAAAGGCGTCCCATTCGACGAGCAGAGTGGGTGCTGTATTAGTATTAGTCCTGAAGTAATCATCAATGGCCGACCCTATAGTGTCCTTAAACACTGGGTCTTCCAGTGTGTCCGGCCGCAGCCGCCATGTGGGAATGGCCGGGCGATCCCGTGACCAGTGCAACTGCACCAGCAAGGGGTTATGGTCCGAGGACGTTCTGGTCAAATACTCGCTATGCACCATCCCCCCATGTACATCCGGAGAGCAAAGGACTGAGTCCAGGCGAACATGCAGGTCATGTAACGAGGAGAAATAGGAGTAATCCCTGTCACTCGGGTGATGGGCCCTCCACGTGTCCGTTAACCCCCATCGCTGCTGCCAGGTCCGTCTCACCGCAGCCAGTCTGTGTACCGGAGCATCCAATAAGGGGGGGTGTGACCGATCTAAATGGACATCAGTAATGCAATTGAAGTCGCCCCCCAAGAGCACAGATCCCACCAGCAGAGGGCCAATTTCGCTGATAGATGCGCAAAAAATGATACCTGGTCAGTGTTAGGCCCATAAATGCTCCCCAGTACTATGTCTCTACCATCTAAGCGCCCCGACACTACTACAAATCTGCCCTCAGGGTCTACCAGTTGGCCAGTACTTTGAAACGGGACTCCAGCCCTGACCCAGACCAGAGCACCTCGCGCGTAGGCCGAATATGTCGTACAGAACACCTGCCCTCGCCATCTGCGCTGTAAGGCTAAACCCTCCAGCTTGGTCAAATGTGTCTCTTGCAACAACGCAATCTGTACCCCTCTCCTTCTAAGATAGGCATGGACCTTATGGCGACGTGTCATATTATGCATCCCCCTAATGTTCCAGGACAAACAGCGGATACCTACGGCGGTTCCCATGAGGCGGCGGTTTGCAGTCCATTGTCCCTACCTCCTGCAGCGGCATGCTTGGCCCTGAAAACTCCCTCCCCCCCAATGCTCCCCCAAACCCCCAACTCCCCTTACCCAGGACAGGTTCCCTGAAACTAGTTCCCATCCAAACTAATACAACCTTTAACTGTGCACACAGCAGCAGTGAGATGTGCGCCGATCCCTCAGGACCCAAAGCCCCGCCTGGTCCCCCCACTCAGCACCAGTAGGGGGCCCCCCGTCAATAATAAGCAATGGACACCACCCCTCCCTTACTGCAGGCCCAGAAGCACACAATAAACAAACCCAAACCAGGCTATAAGTTCAGCTCATTCAGCCAGCCGCTGCCCACTCAGCCAAAATGGTCCGCCGTCTGCGGAGTGACCACAGGTAGCTCGGTGTCAGAGTTCGTTGTCGGGCTGCAAGAGATAGAAGTCTCGGATCCACCCAGGGTTCGACTAGGGGTAGCAGCACTCGGGCCAACCCCACCCTGACTGATCACTGCAACCGCCTGTACCGCCCTGTCCCATTCAAGGCGGAGATTCGGCATCGAAGGCGCCCTCGCCGGACTCGAATGTGCAGGAGAGCCCCGCTCCACGGGGCTCGCAGCAAAGCTTCGCCTGGATCTCGTTTGTCGCATCTCAAGCCATTGCCAGGCCTCTTGTGGGGTGGTGAAAAAGTGTGTGCCAGTGGTGTCCACTACTCGCAGCCGGGCCGGGAAGAGCATGGCATATTGTAGACCAAGCTGGCGGAGTTTCCGTTTAAGCGCAATGAAGGAGGCGCGCTGTTTCTGAAACTCCCTAGTGAAATCCGGGAATATCATCACCTTGGAGTTGTCAATCTGGAGCTGTTGCTTTTCTCTAGCACGCTGCAAGAGGTGATCCCTGTCTCGATAGTGCAACAGTCTCACCACCAGCGGTCGCGGGGGAGCACCCGGTTTAGGAGGTCGCGCCGGCACCCTATGGGCTCGTTCAAGAGCAAAGAATGGGGACAGTCCCTCCAGGGCCACTTCAGATCTGAGCCATTCCTCCAGAAATCAGACAGCGTCATCCCCTTCTGCCCGTTCCGGGACCCCCACCAAGCGGAGGTTATTCCTGCGGGATCGTCCCTCACTGTCCTCTGCCCGGAGTTCCAAGATCCGAACCTTGGCTTCCACCTGTGTCAAGGATCGCTGCAGGACTGACACCGCATCCGGTACTCCCTCCATTGTTTTCTCCGCCACCGATACTCTGTCTTTCAGTTTCCTGTGGTCATCTTTAAGCAGAGGGAGATCCACACCAATGGCGTCGATTTTCGCCTCAAGGGTTTCTCTGGACGAGGTAATAGCCTGCAGTATGTCGGTCAGCGTAGGTCCCCCCGGTGCGGCAGCCCCCGAGCGCTCCGGCACCTCTTCCTCCTCTTCGGATTGATGACCTGCCCCTTCCATCTGGAGGACCGCAAATCCCTTCCTCCTGGACACTCGCCCCATCTCAGCAGGGCACTAGGGGCCACAGGGATCCTCAGCCGCCGCAGGTCCTCACCAGCAGCCAAACCGTCCACCCCCCGGATCGGCTCCGGCAGCGATCGGGGCTCTGTCTCAGCAGCGGGCAATAGTGTCCAGACGTGTTGCGGCACACCGCGAGGGACGGCCGTCCCCCGCCGAGATCCCACAGCTACTTCACCAAGGGGGGAGAGTCTGGGGGTTCCCTTCGTCGCAGGCGCCGGTCTTGCCCGGGCGCCACAGCAGGGGAAAAGCCCCCCAACGGCCCAGAGTGCAGTTAGTAGAGTCCTCCGGGGCACCGCACCACGGTCTTCAGGCACCCAATGCAGCGAGGAACTCGGGTGTCCGGTGTCCCCCAACCAGCGCTCTCCCACAACCAGGCGCACTCCTCAGTGGTCCCCCTCCCGTGTACAGGTCCATCCGGGGGCCTCTAGGTTCCGCGGCAGTGCATTAGGGCCAGGGGAAGTTCAGAGTCTCAGCCTCGCAGGCCCAGATGGCCTCGTGCAGGCAGCCGGATCGGGTTCCAGCGCTCCGCCATCACCTTCCGCTCCCCACAGCCGGCCGCGCTCACTCGTACCTGGGATCGCCTCCACACTCGTTCTCTCACCAGGCCGGGTCCGCCGGTCGCCACCTGCCGGCCACTCCTGCAGTCAGGGTCTCCCTCAGCTCACGGGTCCGCCATCTTGGGACCGCGATCAGCCTCCTGTGTCAGAGAGGTCTCACCTCCGCAGGACGCCTCCGCTCCCGATCTGCCGCCGGGCTCCGCTTCAGGAAGAGCCGACAGCCACCGCTCAGCCGTCCACTACCTAGCGCAGGGCGCCCAAGCTCACGGCGGTCGCCCCGTCAGGACGCAGCCGCCATCTTGGGCGATCACCGCCGGGAGTCGACCCGGGCAGAAAACTGCTCCCTGCGCCTCAGGCCGGCCGCGCGGAGCGTCGCCAGTGCACCAAGAGGGGCAGCAAGGGTTCCGACACCCGATGGGTGCTCAGGGGCCCCCCCAGGTCATCAGGATGTGTGGTAGCGGAAGGAGGCCACGGAGGAGCTCCGAGGTCCGCTACGTCCGCATCGGCGTCAAGCCACGCCCCCTTCCACCCTAACGAACCTTTAATGATTTAAAATTTAATTCATTTTTAATAGTTTAAGTTTATTTAATTATTTTATTCTAACCAATAATACTTTTAGGGCAACAGTAGGGTAAGTGTTGGATAGTGAGGGGTAAAAATTACTATTCCCACACCAGTGAGTGCAACAGTAGGGTAAGTGTTGGATAGTGTAGGGGTAAAAATTACTATTCCCACTCCAGTGAGTGCAACAGTAGGGTAAGTGTTGGATAGTGTAGGGGTAAAAATTACTATTCCCACTCCACTAAGTGCAACAGTAGGGTAAGTGTTGGATAGTGTAGGGGTAATGCGTTGTATGGCATGCGTTGTAGTGACATGCGTTGTAATGGTATGCGTTGTAGTGACATGCGTTGTAATGGCTGCGTTGTAATGGCATGCAATGTAAAGGCAGTTGCGTTGTAATGACTGCGTTGTAATGGTTGTTTCCTGTTTAAATGAGGCCACAGCCTTTCTAACACACGTTGGGTCTGACTTGGAGACAGACATAGCCCTAGACAGAGCAATTGCCCACCTCAACCACGACACAGCTGGCAAAATGAGCAACACACAATCACTAACGTGGGCTGAACTACAGCTACTAACTGCAGAGCAGCAGTTACATCATCCCAGAAGTCCCAGTGAGTAAAAAACAATCAATAGCACAAACTAAACAACAGCTCCAAACCATACAGCAGCAAC
This sequence comes from Calotriton arnoldi, assembly GCA_963921515.1. Classification (NCBI taxonomy): domain Eukaryota; kingdom Metazoa; phylum Chordata; class Amphibia; order Caudata; family Salamandridae; genus Calotriton; species Calotriton arnoldi. The sequence continues at coordinate 453,190 of CAWUFW010011641.1, read as the reverse complement.
TTTCACACACAAGATGACCCAATAAGTCTCAGACATTCACCCAAACTGGTTAAGCAGCATCTACAAAGCACACTGCAGAAACAAACACATCACAGTCGATCTGACACCAAAAAATCACTAATGTGGTCTGAACAATAGCTACAAAACACACAAAAGGCAGCCATTACTTGACAGTTTAAGCTGCTTATCCATGCCTACAAGGCCCTCCGCAACACAGGACCAGCTTACATCAACGATCAACTCCAATTCTACCATCTCATCAGACAACTATGCTCCAAATCTCTCTCCCTCACACGAATCCCACGCATCCACAGAAGAAAGACAGGAGGACATCGCCACCCAAAACTGGAACGAACTTCCCCTACACATCAGAATGCTACTCCACTCCTCAACTTCCCTAAGAAGCAGAAGACCTGGCTGTTCAACTAGGAGCAACGCAGAGCTCACGCTCCAGCACCTGACACCCTCACGGGTGATGAGTTGTGCCATGCAAATCCAACTAATCTAACCTAACCTAACAGGTAATCTCAAAGAGAACTAAACAATCACTAACAACGGCTAAACAACTACTGCAAAGCATACAGCAGCAGTTATCAAATCACAGTCGGCCAAATGATCACCAATCACTATTGTGGCTAAACACGTACAAATCCCACATCAGCATCTATGATGTGGGACCTGAAAAGAGCACCAATCGTGATTATCATAGGCTATTAAACAGCCACCTAGCAACAGCTACCACATCACAGGCAACTCAATGAGAATCAAACATACAATAATATCAGCTAAAGAGCAGTGATGAAGTACACAGCAGCAGCTGGCAAACACAATGCTGAGCAGAAAGCAAAAACCTCCAGGAGAAGAAGTCTGATGAAATTATCAAAGCAACAAGAGATTTCTTGGAACCCATGGGCTTACAGGCTCAAACAAACCTGGGGAGCCAAGAAATACATCATTTTGTCACTGTACCATCGCCACGATAGACAAAGTAAAGCACTGCACAAAGACAGAGCTCTCTGCTATTATAATGAGCCCAGGAATGAAATAAGAGATGCTCTCAACAGTTCCATAAACTAGCTATCCCAAACGAATCACTGAGACAGCAGACAGCTGGAACAGCCAAATAAGGAAGCACCATTGTGCAAATCTAGCATTGTCTAGCAAAGTCTACCAGTGACACTCTCATAACTAGGACCACACATCCTGGATCTTTGTCATATACCACAACAGCAGTTCATCAGAAGCCCATCACCTTGACCTCATGGTTAGCGCCACTAATGACAACCTGGGGCAGTATTATACAAGTGGGCCGGGGACGCAATGGGCATATGCCCCCGATTTGCACGCCCCCGGGCACTTTGCTACAGATAGCGCTGGCGCACATAAGCACCAGCGCTATCTTCGAAGGGCGTTCCCTCATTTGCATGGGGGTGTGCCCCATGCAAATGAGGGAATCCCTTTGCCTCTGCGCCCACCCCTACTACAGACGCAGGCGCAGAGGCAAAGAAGCTCTCTATGGAGGTGCACTGACATTGCGCCACCTAAAAGGTGGTGCACTATCAGTGCACCCTCTGATGGCAGCCCTCTGGATGGGGAAAGGGGTCCCATGGACCCCCAGACATCCCCTTGCAGGCGGGTGCAGTCACTCACTGCACCCGCCTGCAAGGGGATCTCTATTCCCCCTTCAAAGTGCAGGCGGGTTGCTGCCTGCACTGTGAAAACATGGAGCAGCTTCAAAGCAGCTGCTCCGTTTTTCACATGAATGCGCTGCCCCCAGGGCAGCGAGTTCTCGGCTGCCCTCGAGGCAGTGCATTCATCATAATATGGCGCATTTTCCTTCATTGCGCTAGCGCACCTTTTAATGGTGCGCCCGGCGTAATGAAGGAAAATGCGCCGCATGTATAACACGGCCCCAGGTAATCAGGATAGAAACTGCAAGCACTCCAAAAGGAGGGCAAAAAAACTAGAGCAAGAACAAAGATTGCAAAAACTAGCTGGAAAAAATAGAGAACAAAACACACACTACAGAAATAGACTGTAGAAATACATTATCTAAGCAATGAAGAGCAAAAACTAATTGCAAAGGCAAACTGCAAATACATATTCAGCAAAAATGGACTGAGAAATTCAGACACTAAAAATCAGACGCAACAACATTGACTCAAAACCACCGGGAAAAATATCTTCCATAAATAGCTGTCTACAAAAAAATCAACAAGCATGTAAGCCAATGCTTGACTTGTAAAAGAAAGAGTATCGGTGCCCAAGGCTCTGCTCAGAAGCCTGCTGCGGAAGCCACTGAATGTCGACGAACCGAATCCCACGGCTTGTCCTGAATCCACCCCAAGCCTCTTTAATCCGGTACCAGACACTGCTCCCATTTATCTCACTCTAGCACGTTCCTGCTTTGTGCCTTTGTGACAGTTTTTCCGTCTTTCTCTTCCTCTGTCGTTCCGCTTTGAATATTTTTCCCTCTCTTCCTATCGGGAAGCGTCCAATGGTGAAAAATAAGTGCTGGTCCCCAAAAATGAGTACCGGTGGGACCCACCGGCAACCACCAGCTCAAGTTAAGCACTGATGTAAGATCATTTTGAAAAGCAAATTATCCAAGTCCTACAATAGGTAGATATTTTGCCGATAAAGTCTTTGCATTTTCACTCTGTGTGTTTACATAGTGACCAGAAATCTGGCTGCCCATGCCCACAAGCCCCCATGGAGCTCCTCCCCCGATGAGGCAGATACCTCTATGATCCTCAGGAGGCAATGCAGTCAAATCCTTCCACCATGTCTTGCAATGCGTGGAGTGCAGACTACAAATCGTTGCAAGAATTTTACTGGTAATATAGGTAGACTCATTTATTGATGACAAGGGAGCCGATTCACAGAACTAATCTGAGACAAAATCCTAAACTTACTACTTTTGGTATTCACAGAAGGCACTTACGATTTTTGGTATTCACAGAATGCACTTACGACTCCTAACTTTACGTCCGCACTCGGGCCGGAATTTCCGCACCCGGAGCGTACTCTCCGCACCGGGAGCATACTCTCCGCACCTGGACCGTACTCTCCGGCTAGGGCCGTACTCTCCGGCTCGAGCCGTAATCTCCGGCAGGGGCCAGATAAAGTGCAATCAATGGGCCAGATTGCAATTTTTACAAAAAGGAACATTAGGAATGTGTGATAAATGGTAGAGAAGGTCATGAAAAACAGTTTGGGCAGGGAAAAGGGTACGGCCAGACACTACATCACAACCCAGAAAAGTTTTCTCCTTTGCATCATGGTTGTAAAGCATACCTGTGGGGTTATATATTTTTTAGACACACAGTGTTGGCAAGTCAGATGTTAAAGATTTAACACCACACCCTTATAACTATTTTGAAAATACTTTTACCAGTTGTCACGCTCATAACACTACACCCAAGGCACTATTATAGTAAGAGGTTACAGGGTACTTTCACTATTGATATCTTAAAAAATAATATTAAATTTTAACTACCTATATATGCAACTAGCCTACACATATAATGTTGGTTACACCACCACCACCATTTTTAGAAGTACCTGGGAATCCGCCAATTGCATGGAAAAACTGGTATGATGCTTTTGTTATGTACTTAGGAGTGATTGGAGCATCACAGTATCACTTTAAAAATTGTACTCCTTCACTCATTTGGTTTCGAAGGAAGGTCTGTATAGAAACATCTACCACCACTTCCAATTAATGAAGGTGATGAACCGAATGAATATATGGAAACAGTTAAAAAACTGGAGTTCAGATTTGACATTCAACTCAGTCTGGTAGTAATCAAAAGGGAACTAAGATGTGGTGAGGATGTTGACACATACATTTCAGCACTCAGAAGGCTGGTTGCTGACTGTCAATTTGAGGCATTTAATGACCAACTAGTCAGGGATCAATACATCTGCAAGAGCACAGACAAGTCTATACAACAGAAGCTACACTCTTGAGGAAACCATAAGAACAGCAAAAAGCATAGAAACATCTAAAGTGTTTGTAAAGGAACTCAGACAAGTCGACAGAAGCTATAGGGGCAGTGAAAATGAAAGAGGACAAGTTAGTCAAAATAACACAGGGAGACAGTAGGTCATTTTTCAAACAACGAACACATGCTTTAGGTGTGGGAACACAACTCATACCAAAGGCGACAAAGTGTGTCCTGCAAAAAAATGTAACGCGCATGTTGTGTAGTAAGGTTGGTCATTTTGCCAGTGTGCCAAAGTAGTAAACGCAGTGGGAATCATTTTCAGAACAATTGAATGAATGTAAATGGTGCTGGTGTGGCTAATGTGTCTGAAGTTGAATGTGACAAAGTAGACAAAGTACAAGATGATCCTCAGGACATGGTAATGGCAGTTACGGAGGGTTCGGTAGTAAGTGGTGATCCTTCCACATTTGTTGACCCTTACATTAAATAGGAATTGGTGATAAGATAATTAATCTACTGGTTGATTCTTGGGCCAGAATCACAATGATCACCCAACAATTGTTCGAAGAAACTTGGAACAATAGACCATTAGAACCACCAGAGAGGTCGCCAGTGCCCTACGAAGGATGCAAAATTGAGTGTGCAAGGGTATTTTGAAGACATTTTGGAGTTCAGAGGGAGGAAATTTCTAGGAAAGATTTATGTGGCGATCAAGGGTTTGTGCATATTGGGTTGGTTTCACCCAGTGGTTAATTTGTAAAAAAATAAATGCCGGGGCTCTCGTCAGGAAGCAGCTTGCAAGAGCCCATTTTTCCTGTTAGTGCCGCCTAAAACAGAGCCAACTACTAACCATGAAAGTGGGGAGAGGATGTGACGTAACGGCCAGAGCTTCCAACTTCGGAGCTGGAGAACCAGGTTTGAGTCTCTGCGTCGGCTCAACATTCTGTGATTCTGGCCAAATCACTTAATCTCCCCGTAAATGAATGTGTCCTTAACTGATGCTTATGAAAAGCACTGGTGTTGATAATTAAGTGCTGGTGCTGAGCACCGGAAACCACCGGCTCAAATTAAGCACTGGTTTCACCAAGTATTGTTCCAAATGGTGTTGAGACCAGGTACCAAGGATCAAGTGTCGCTTGGTGGGTCAAATGATTTCATGGAGGGACTTGTGAAATGGGTTCCCTCCGTCTTTACTATGCAGTTGGGCACTATCAAAGGGTTCACTCATCAGATCGAAGTCAAGAATGGGGCTGATCCCATCAAACATAAATTGGGAAGTGTGCCATTTAGTGTTAGAGGGAAATTGGAAAAGGAACTTACAGGATTGTGTGAAAAGGGTATTATCAAGCCTATTGAGTCCTCCTTACGGTTGTCACCTTTGGTTATGTCACGTAAGAAGAACGCTGATCTTCGAAGCTTGAATGAGCATATTTGGGTAGATTCACATCCTCTCCCAAAGATCACTGAATTGTTGATCATGATAGGTGGTTCCAAATGGTTTTCAAAATTTGATCTGGCAGCAGCTTATCATCAGGATATTCATGATCCATTTTCTAGACATCCTACAACTTTCTTATTGCCCATAGGCATGTTTCAGTACTGCAGGATAGCATTGGGTTGCCATCGGCGGCTGTAATCTTTCAGAGGATAATGTTTCTGATGCTTAAGGATGTCAAAGGTGTGGCCGTTTTTCAAGATGATGTTTTGATCTATGGGGCAACAAGAGCAGAACATGATAATACTTTAAGGGAAGTACTGAGCATAATGCAGAAAAAGGGTGTGACGTTGAAAGTTGAAAAGTGTCAGTTTTTGATAGATAACGTAGACTATTTGGGACATATAGTACCTGAGCATGGGGTTGAACCAAGGCCTGCTGAGACGCCACAAGACCACAAAGCCAAAACGGACCCCTGCATGGTGCGGCGGGGGGCGGACTGGAGCTTGCGCAAACTCCCAATATTGACCGGAGGGCAAGGAGCGGCTTGGGAGGGCTGCGGCTCCCTGCGGCGCAGCTTGGACACAGAGGAGGGTCGCGCGGTCACGCTGCCCTGACTCGAGACAGCAGAGGCCCCAGCGAGAGTTGGCCTGGTGCCGGAAACCTCCCTGCGCTGAACCCGGTGAGTGCGGCCTGCTGGGACGCCATGAGACCGCAAAGCCGAGACGGACCCCTGCATGGTGCGACGGAGCCGGACCGGGGCCGGCGCGAGCTACCCACATTGACAGGAAGGTGGGGAGCGACTTGGGAGGCTGCGGTTCCCTGCGGCCCTGACTCCAGACAGCAGAGGCCCCAGTAGGAGTTGACCTGGTGCCGGGCGGCCTAAAAGTGCTGCCCCATCATGAGGGCCATTGTGGCCCATGGGAGCCAACATCTCATACCTCGCTTAGGGCCAACCAGGATGGATGGTATGATCGACACTAAAATCGAGCACTGATTTCTGACTGCTGTGGAGCCCAGGGAGCGATCAGGGAGGACATACTAGTGCGAGAATTCCCCATGCGAGGGTCCCTCCCTCACCGTCAGGCAATAGCGACGACAGTTACTCAACGGCCCATGCTAGGTGGATAAGGAGTCTCAGTGGTGTTGGCAGGTGTGAGATTTTTGATAAAGACATTGACATCCTGCAGAAGAGAACGTGGACCCTACACTCCACCCCCAGTGTCATAGACAGCAGCGGCCTACATGATGCCGGCAGCGGGGCAGATTCCCCAACACTGCAGCAATCGACGGAGGTGCCAAGCTGGCAAAAGGAGAGTAATGGGCAGAACGGAGATGAAGCAAGCCAAGTTACCGTTTGAACCCCACAAGTTACCCTGTACACAGTAGGGGGACGCTGATCAACACATGCAGACCAATCTTCCAATGCATCACAGGCCTCAGGCAAGGACCTAAAATCTCCTCTTGATGACCATGAAGCAAAGCCTCACCTCGATAGAAACCAAGATGGACTCCATGTGCAGCCGCATAGACCGCATAGCCCAAAAATTCGAGAAACATGATGGCCGCATCGAGGAAGCAGAACACAGAATTTCTGACTTGGAGGATACATCAGCTGCCAGAAAGGAACAACTAAGTCAAATGGAACGCTTGTTAAAAGTCATTGCGACCAAGAACAAAGACTTAGAAGCGCGTTCCAGACGTATTAACATACGTATCCTAGGTGTGTCGGAAAGCACGAACACTGGGCGGATGGAAGACTATGTTGAGCGCATGTTACAGACCACTTACAAAGCTGAAGTCTTTTCTGGTGGTGAAGAGGGCGCACCGCTCGTTGGGGCCCCAACCACCTCCGGAAGCATAATCGCCAGGTTACTTAACTATCGTGACCGGGATGTGGCCCTCCGCCTAGCCAGGGAAAAACGGCAAATTACTTTTGACGGACACGCCATCGCAATGTACCCTGACTTCACCATGACAGTACAGGAGGCTAGAAGAAAATTCATGCCGGTGAAAAAGAAACTTTAACAGGCGCAAATTGATTATGCAATGATGTACTCAGCACGCCTTCGAGTTACCCATCAGAGGAAACAAAATTTGCATTAACCCGCAGCAGGCAGAGGATTTCTTAAAACGTACCAAGGGAAACCCTAGCCAAGCAGGACGGGGACCTCCTAGACGACCGCTCACCATCACCGATGTCAGAGGTGGCATAACTGGACTCCACCGGGGCCGATGGAGAATGCCCCAGATGTTCATTCAAACTGTACCACCGCCGAACTGTCAGCGCTTTGTTATAGCTCGGGCTCCCATATCCTGACTGGAAGGTGAACTGTATGTAATGTGCAGACTTTGTCCGACTCTTCTCTGTTATGACATGATTGTCTCAGATGGCTTTCAGAGAGTATCACTTCACTATGCCCGGGTGCCCCCCTTCTTTTTTCTCTCTCCCACTACTCGGGGGGGGGGTTGTGGTGCCCTCTGTTGTTACCTCATAAGGAGCTCCCTGTCTACTTCTGTGGTTTTTCTTCACCCTACATCCAACTGTCCCTATTTTCTGAACTAACTAACTTTATACACGATTCTCATCTATGCTCGCTCATGCGGCCATCCATGGCTGAGGAATGTAAGTCGAGATTTCTGTTTACCTTGCTGTTACTGGTTATTTCTATTGGGAAGGATGGGTACTTTGACTTCGACAAGTTTGGGTTGTCGCTGTGGGAGGTGGAAGGTAGGGGATCATATCTGTTTGAGCGCACAAGACACGGTGTAGGTAGGAATGCATTGCAATCACTAGATTATGTATATGTGAGGATGTACTATTGCTACCAGGGCATACCGATACATCCCTTCTCGACACTATGACAGGAGATCAAAAGAGACTGGAAATACGCATTATGACCTGGAATGTCCGGGGCCTGGGAAACCCGTGTAAATGTAGGCAAGTTCTAGCATTTCTAGATAGACATGACATTCAAATAGCTATGCTACAGGAGACGCACCTCCATCCCACGGCACCCCCCACTTTTGCTGCTCGATGGGCGGAGCATAGATGCTTTGCATCCAATTCTACGTATTCCAGGGGCACTGCAATTCTGGTTAACAAACACATGCCGTACATGGCCATGGGATCTCTTCAAGACACCCAGGGCCGCTACAGTCTTATACGGGCCTAATACTGATGACCCGGTTTTCTTCACCAACTTATGGGGTGAAGTATGGCTACTGGGTCTACATACATGCATGATAGATCGCATGATAGATGCATGATAGATCGCATGATAGATCGCATCCCCAACCCCATCATTATACTAATACCCAACGTCAGATAGAGAGCGTTATTGCAGCGAACTGCCTCTTAGACGCATGGAGACACTTAGATCCAATGCAGAAAGATGGTACTCATTACTCAATAGTGCATTCTACATGGTCACGCCTAGACTACTGGATTGTGTCTAGAGGACTAGGCCCCTGGCTCTCCCGGGTCGAACACCTTGCACGTACATATTCGGATCACTCCCCGGTAAAAATGAGACTGGCCCCTCCGACCAACAGCATTCCCCACTCGGCCTGGCGGCTAACCCCAACACCATTGCTAGACACTGTATTCAGAACGGAGACAGGGCAAGAAATAAGTGACTTTTTCCAGCGTAACACAGACTCAGTCCCTCACCTGACTACAGTATGAGAAGCTTTCAAAGTCACAATAAGAGGAATCTGCATTGCTAAGGGGGGGGAATCTTGAAAGATCTATGCTAAACACTTTGGGGCATATGTACAACGAGTCAACGCCGCGTTAGCGGCACTTTTCTGCCGCTAACGCGGCGATATTGATATCGCCGTATTAACAAGCTGTCGCTAACAGCCGTTAGCGACAGCTTTCTGGCGATAGCGGCCGCTTCCAGCATCGCCAACGATGTTAGCAATTACTATCGCTAATGATATGCAATGTAGGCGTTACCGTGCAAAAACGCACGCTAACCCCACTTCGCGATATTTTCAACGATTGCCCGGACCCGCGATATGTGAAAAAAACAGCCGCTAAAGCCCATTAGCGGCTGGAACTTAGAACCAGAAAAAAGGTGGTCTTAAAAATGGTGAAAAATAACAGTACATAAGGGAGACTAGCCCAGAGCCTCATCTGAAGTACCACTGATGCCATGGAGGTACTACTCATGCAGCTTGGAGCACCAAGAAGGCCACAACAACCACCGCCACTGCCACCTCCCCAGGACCACCACGGAGGCAGCGCCGAAGAAGACAGCGGGTCCATCGCCCACGCCTCAGCCTCACAGACCTAACGCCAGAGGATGTCATTGCCCACTACAGGCTCAAAAGGACATCCATCCTCCGCATCCTGACCCAGACAGCCCACAGGCTGCAGGCACTAACACAGCGGATAACCAACATCCCTCCGCAGACAAAGCTGCTGGCTGTGCTGCACATGTTGGCCTCTGGTACCTTCCAACCAACAACTGCCAGAGTTGGTGGAGTCTCACAGTCAGCCCTATCAAGGTTCCTCCCAACTGTCTTGGATGGCATCATCAGACTGATACCCCAGCACCTACGCTTCCCCAACACTGCGCAGGAACAGCTTGAGACCAAGCAAGGCTTTTATGCCATAGCTGGCTTCCCGCAGGTGTTGGGGGCAATTGACTGCACACATGTCCTACTTGTGCCCCCTGCGGACACTGCACACGTATACCGCAACAGAAAGCACACACATTCCATCAATGTGCAGGCAATAGTGGACCCCCGGGGCCTGTTCACCAATGTCGTAGCCAAGTTCCCAGGGAGTGTGCATGATCCCTACATCTTCTGCCAGTCCATCATCAACCAGCGGTTTCAGGATGGCACATATGGAAATGCACTGCTTGTTGGTAAGTACTAACTGAACACACCACACACTTCAACTCCACAATCATGGAACTCACAAATGTGAGAATTCACACGTACCAATCTCACATACAACAAGTCAATTAACATGCCCACCTACCAGACACAACAACACAAGTAACTGTGGTAACTAGGGCTAGCCTTGTAGACAAACCATCCCCAAAGGCATAGCCCCTCCGCCACACATTTGCTAATGCTGGGAGAGGTGGGAATCCAAGTATGTGTGATGGAGGGACTCGACCTATGAGCAAAGTATGTACACAAGGCCGAGTGTGGCGGTGGTGTGCTGTACAGTCTGGACTTTGCAGAGCACAGACCCGTCTATGTGGGCCTATAGTGCGTTTCCGTAGTCCAGCCTGATGGTAATGACTGCGTGGGTGACTGTCTTCCCTGACTGGGGAGGGATCCATGTGAAGGTCTCATGGAGGATGCAGAGGGTGTCGAAGCAGCTGCAGGCCACTGCGTAGACCTGTTGGTTCATGTAGAGGGAGGAGTCGAGTACGATGCCTAGGTACCTAGAGTTGTCATTGGGGGGGCTGCCGAAGGTGGTGGCCCACCAGGTGTTGTCACATGCTGATGGGGTTGTTACGAGGATGAGGACTTATGTCTCCTCCGCGTAGAGCACCACCCAGCTGTTGATCATCCATGTTGCAACTAGCTGCAATCCTTCTTGGGCAGTACGAATTAAACTCAGAGATAAGATATCCGAATACGGAGCCACCGCAGACCGCTAATGCCTGTTTCGCAGCAAATATTTCAGAGCCCGCAGATATGGTGAGGGAGAAAGACCTGGGAAAGCGCTAGCTGATCAAATCCGCAAGCCCCGTTTCTCCAACTATGTTCTGGAAATCCAAGAACCTAGGGGGGTGATCTGCAGGGACACACCTGACATACTCAAGGCGTTCACGACCTATTATTCCTCCCTCTACACCACGAAGAGACAGCAACCAATTGCACTATCGCCTTACCTGGAACCAGTGGCTCTGGGCTGGCTAGGAGAGGCGCAAAGAAAGTTCCTGTCCGCAGAAATAGAGGAAGACGAGATCAGGGCAGCGGTAGTGCAGCTGAGATCGGGCCGGGCCACAGGGCCTGACGGCCTACCAGCCGAATTCTACAAAACATATGTAGAATACCTCACTCCTATATTGAAAAAGGTGTATGAGGAGGCTAAAGATGCTGTTGTTCTCCCCCTGACCATGCCGGAAGCAGTAATTACCTCACTACTGAAGCCTGGGAAGTCAGCAAATAAATGCAAGTCATATAGACCGCTTTCCCTGATAACTGCGACATCAAAATTTTAGCCAAAGTATTGTCCAATCGATTAAGCCTCCTCATGGACTCACTTGTATTGCCGGACCAGGCAGGTTTTATTCCTGGCCGTGCAACTTCACACAACCTTTGCACGCTTTTCTCAGTGATGCAGGATGTCGATCCGGAGACGGCGGCAGTAGCAGTCTTCTTGGACACTTCTAAAGCGTTTGATTCGGTGGAGTGGGATTACCTCCTTGGGGTGCTTCAGAGAATGGGAATGCCGCGCGGCTTTCTCTCATGGATAGAACTCTTGTATCTGAAGTCACAAGCGAGAGTTTTAATAAATGGCGCGCGTTCGGCTCCCTTTCCCGTCTCACATGGTACACAGTAGGGGTGCCCGCTTTCCCCTCTTTTATTCACGTTGGCCATCGAACCGCTGGTGGCCAAACTGCATCAGCATCACCGACAGTGGGCTCTTCGCTACCCCACTAGGCATGTATTGGTGTCCCTTTACGCAGATGATGTTACACTATACGTCCAAGACCCGCATATCAGTCTCAAACCCATTTTACGAGAATTTATAGCCTTTGGTGAGCTTTTAGGAGTTATATCAACTGGGGGAAATCCCAGATGTTTCCACTTACGGCGGCTGTCCTCCGCTATACGTTAGATTACCCCATTATATGGTGCACCTCAGAAGTGAAATACCTGGGAATAACGATCTCTAGAGACAGGACGGAACTAATACGAGCCAACTATGGAAAGGCTCTAGAGGCCTTAATGGACTCAATTACTAGATGGATCGCGTTGCCCCTGTCCATGGCGGGGAGGATCTCCCTGATGAAGATGGTCCTTCTTCCTAAACTACTTTATCTATTCATTAATACACCCTACAACCCTGGCCGTAACTTTTTTGAAGCCTTGAAATTCCCAATGATATGACTCGCTCGGGGCGGTAAACAACCCAGACTGAAATGGGAGATATTGACGCTACCCTTTTCACAGGGTGGTTTCGAGCACCTGACCTAGAATTATACTATCTATGTGCACAGGCGCACTTCGCAGCATATTGGTTTAAACCTCCCCTATACATGCCACACCTTGCTGTTGAGCAGGGCTACATGGATCTGATTCCGCTGGCGGGATTTATAGCAACGCAACCCCGGGAAAAAGGCACCGATCCCACCACAGTAGCATGTACCACAACCGCCTGGCAGAAAATTGCGAGAGGACCAGATATACCAATGCTGTATTCTCCCCTGCTTCCACTTCCCCAGCGCCCAGATCTTGAGTTGACCCAGGAGCTGAGATGTCACCAATTATTACAAAGGGTTAATATTAAAACATGGGGGGACCTATATACCAATGGAGTTTTTTGAGAAAACGAACATTTCTTCCAAGACGTAGAACCCACATCGATGGATCTATTTATATAGGTTAGGCTAAGACAGAGTGTCAGGGCAGCTATGCCTACGTTCCCCCACAAACCACCTACATTATCCCCACTGCACAGCCTGCTACAATGCACCACCCCCACACGTGATCTTCCTCCTGTACCGCAACATACAAACCTCACATCACGAGAGCCTGACAGGTTTGAGCATACACTGGGAGGTGGACCTGGGTAAATCTCTATCCGACAAACAATGGGAATACTGCTGCCAACAGACTGGACATATCTCGGCCAGTAGCCGTCTCCGCATCATACGCTATAAGTTCCTTCTTAGGTTATACTACACGCCAGTTAAGATGCACACATTTCAATTACGAGATAATGACACGTGTGATCGCTGTGGCCAGGAGGGAACAGATTTTCTGCACCTGGCTTGGGAATGCACACGCATTAACCAATATTGACAGCAGGTATTCCAGGCATTGGGACAGATGGTGCTGACTCCGCTGCCAACATCACCAATCACGGCATTGCTGGGCTACCCAGAAGAGATCCCACTTACTTGCAGGAAATATGTGGCACTGGGACAGCTGTTAGCCAAGGCGGGGCAGGGGGGGGCACCTAAATTTAAGGGCTGGAAACAGGACCTCCTCTTCTGGCAAGAACAAACACGACCTATGCGGAACTACTCCCCTTACCCTCTAGACCGAAAGATATATGGGATCCCTTACGCACCTACCTGTTGACCAACCCTGTCATGATGAGGGGGTGGGGTACAAGCACCGAAATGGATGCATGAAAGATTCTGCATTAACTACTGGGACATGCCTCACCGAGAGCTGGAACGAAGGTACACCTATTACCTCAGATTTAGTCTCAAGGATCTATTTTTAATGAGGATAGTAAACTCAGACTATGGCGCGAACGGGATATGAGAGAAGGCTACGGTTACACTCTTTCATTTAGTTTGGCTGATGGACAATCGTCCCAAGGTTGTGTATGACATATACAGTGATGTGAATTGTAATGCACAACTATTAAGCAAAGTGATATGTTGTTAATGTGCTCGTTGTTCTTATATCTGTAATTTGAATTGAAAAGCAATACAATTTTTTAAAAAAAAGGTTCATATCTGGCTATGCGTCAAAAGTAAAGCCTTTGACATGTATGCTAAAGAAAAATGTTACCTTTGTGTGAGATAAGTTTTGGGATAAGTCTTGTCTAGAGGTTTTTGAATGGATTAAATCTCAATTGGTAGGGTCAAGGATTTGAAAAGCATTTGATCCAAGAGTGCAATGTACCGTCACGATTGATGCAAGCAGTTTTGGACTAGGAGCTGTTCTCACCCAAGTAAAAGATGGTATTGAAAACACATTTGGTTATGCTTCCAGAGTATTGAGAGGATATTAAATAAAATTTTCAGTAATTGAAAAAGAGTTGTTAGCCTATTGGTGGGCTATTAGGAAATTTCATCCATACATTTGGGGTAATCCATTTATTTTGCGAACGGATCACAGTCCACTTGTCTCCAAATATCAGAGCTGATTACTAATCTAGATTTACGGATGAAGTGGAGGACACGGAAAGAGCTGAGGATGAGGAGCAATAAAATTGTTTCATAGCATCCATTGATGTAGAAAACATGTGTGCTATTAGTGAGATGGAATGGAGGGAAGATTTGAAAAAAGATGTATCTTTGACGCAAGTAATGAACTTTGTTAAGAAAAGGTGGCCCAAAGAGAAGAATGTACCCTATCAATTCCAAACTAAAGGTATCCACAAAACTTTCAGTGGAGGATGGTATACTTATGCGGGGGTAGAAGTTTGTACCTCCGGATAGTTTGAAGAAGAGAATTATGTGCGGTGCGCATGAAGGCAACTTGGGCAGAACACTCACTGAGTGCAGAGTGCGTGAAATATTTTGGTGGCGCAGTATGGACAAACATATCGACGAGCATGTGGGTGATTGTGTACGTTGCGATAATTGTGGAAAAGGTGTCAATACTAGAAGCCCTTCCTTGCAGCCTATTGAATTGCCCTCTAACCCATGGGACAAAGTAGGCATTGACCTTGTGGGTCCTTTCAATTCATTACTATTTTCCTCTAGATTTGCTGTTGTCTTGATAGACTATTATTCGAAATGGCCAGAAGTTGGTTTTATGGAGAATCCCACATCGAAAAATGTTATTGACTTCTTGAAAGATGTATTTTTAAGGGAAGGGTTCCCATTGTTTCTGGTTTCTGACAAGGGGGTACAATTTGGCAGTTAAGAGTTTTAATTGTTTCTCGAACAGGGTGTTATCAAACATCTTAAAAGCTTGCTTTATAACCCACAAAACAACCATTTAGTTGAGTGTATGAATCATGTGTGGGATAATTGTGTTCATTGGGCGATTGCTAGTTAATGTGTGATACAAAATGCTGTACAGTACATGCTATGGTTCTATCGCACCACTCCCCATTCATCTACAGAAGTTTCACCTTTTGAATTTTTGACAGGCAAGAAGCCATCTTCCAAACTCTGTCTAGGGTGGATGTCAAAATGGGTAAAGCATAATGTATTGGAAGATGTGGACAATGTTGTCAGACAAAATGTGCATGAAGTACAAATCAATCAAAAGAGGTACTTTGACTCAAAGAAGAAAGTTCTTCCACATCAACTGGAAGTAGGTGATAGAATATGTGTCAAAGTTCCTTTTCAGAAAAAAAACGGGAGATTAAATATACTGATTCACTGAATATTGATAATGTGTGTGGCAATGCAGTTATGGTTAATAAGCAAAATTGGTGAAATATTGGGAAGGTGGTGAAAGTTAATAATACCAGTTTGGATTGCACTGAAAATTCCACGATCGACCCCAAAAGGTTGGATGACAGTAATTTCATGACTAACTCCGGAAAGCCTGCTGACAGTCAAATTAGTGTTCTCAGGAGTAGTCGACAATGGAAGTTGTCTGTCAGGTATCGCTGATCAGTCAAAGTTGATATTCAAATACTCGAGTTTAAAAAATCTTTAATTTAAGATTTAGTCTATTAAGTATGGTTGGAACAAGTGATTTTAACATTCCGAATTGTGCAGATATTGTAATAATTTGCCTTGAATCATCCATCCACATTTGAGGGCATTTTAGGATACATATAGTAAAGTCTTTCGTTTTCATACATGTAGGTTTATTTCAGATTTTATCATTTTATGTTTATCCTCTTTTGTTTTCTATATTGGTGTGGTTATGTTTGATATATTGTTGTTTGAAATTGTAGAGGGAAAGGATAATGTAGTGTTCTGTACTCATGATGTCATGATGTTCTGTATTGGAATATGAGGAGTCACTTGACTCAGCAATGGTAGTTGCCTGTGAGCAGTTGCCAGTACAAGATACTCCTCCAGAGCGGTCTCTATTTTACAGATACATCTAATTTATCAGAAACTTGATTTGAGTAGTTACTACAGAGACACATCTCATCTTTTTAATCTTATGCACCCTCTTTTTACTCTCTCCTGCACGCAAAGTTAAAGACTGAATTCAGAGCCTGATTGGGACCCGTTTCAACATCACCTTTTTACCACTTCCAGGTTTCGGACCCTAAGGCAACTGCCCCACTTAAAGCCATGCCTATACCCAAACTTTAAAAGCACTGGAATTTTTGATTCTCTGTGGCCGTGCACCCAGATTCTGGAACTCAATATAACTCAATTTTTGACGCAACATTATCAAAACTGAAAAAGTTCCCCTTCTGGGGATATCTAACAAATTGAGCCTATATACACACTTTTTAAAACCATCTGGTGAGTTTTGAGTTACTAGTAGCAACCGTAACCGTTAGTGAATTATGCATAAGAAGACCATGTAATATCGTTCATACTTCCATCGAGAGGTTCTGGTGACAACATAGACCACAAGGATGAATGTCAAGTGGTTTGTGAATGTCACCAAATCTCTGAGACTGAAGACTAAAAGACCATATTACATGTAACTTATGACTTCTTTTGTATATGAGCTGCTTATAAAAGCTGTTTTCTTCTAAGTGCAGCAAACAACCTAACACTGATTGGAATGGGCAATGGTATTTATGCAATTCTGTGACTGCAGTATTCACTGCATAGTTATGGATTTACAGCATTTGCCGCATAAAGGTTCTTAACTTGCAGATTTCACATAAATGTTGATTCCACCTCAAAAACTTGAAAATAACACTGCAAGCAAACTTTTAACTTTGCTGCATAATTAAGATAATAGTTATGCAAAATCCTAGTAGACATGACAATTGTATAACTCTCCACAGTGGTTTGAGGGCCGTCATTATGATGATGAAGCCCATTTTTCACATGGAATAGTGATATATTTTCTATACTTCATGGTTCTCTGTGAAAATGGGCTTTCATACTCCTGCATTCTGTGCAATAAAAGCAAGTATTCATATTATATAGTGGCAGTCAAGTCAATCTTTATTTCGGTTACCAAGGTAACCATAAAAGTACACCACATAAGAAAAACAAGAATAATACATCGATAAAATAGCTCAAACAGCTCAATGCATGTAGATAAAAACATCAGAAACAGCAGTACACCAGTGCAAAAAAAACAAATAAAGCATCACCCAGGCCATGTCAGGTTTAGTCAGTGTATCAGGTTCATTAAAAATGTGGCTTACCCAGATCCATCAGCGTGGTCTTAATATAATCAAACCAGGAGATGTTTAGGCCTCTTTCACAGGACAAACAATCTTTAACAATTTCCCTGTTAAAGGAGGCTGGGGATTAATCTAAATCAAGCACCACAGTAGAAGGGGGACTAGTTTGATTGAATCTTCCACATAATCCACCCCAAGCTCCTGGTGCAAGATAAACGTGGAACACGCAGGAGGAACACCCAGTAGTCTCCTCAGTACTCTGTTTTGCTCACCCTGGAAGGGGTTTGTGTTAATGTATCCCCAAATACCTGACCCATATGTTACAATGGGTAAACACTTTCTTCTATAGGCCTCTAGCAGAGGAGCCACCGTTCTTTTGTCATTATGGCTGGCAAGATTGAAAACATAACCAGCCAAATTTACAAATTTCTGGTAGACTTTAGCAGTACAAGGACCCCAGTTACCCCTTGCATCAAAACAACACCCAGGTTTGAGAAATCCTGAGTAAGGGCCAAGGGCTGACCTTGCAACGATATACCCCTCATCTTGGTTTGTCTGAGATTACAGGCCATGATAAAAGTTTTTGTTTGATTAGTGGCCAAACCAAGAGTTATTAGAGTTATTATCATTTTATTTTTCTTTAGTGACACTGCTTAAAAGCAGTGGGCGACACTCCTCCGCCTTAGCAGAGGAGCCGCCACTGCCCAGGAGTTATTCTGTAGTTTCTTGAATCTGACCCTTTGGACAGCCTTGTAATCCGCTCTGCATTGATGTACTTTTTTGGGTATCCCCGGGTATTTCCTTCAGGGCCTCATGTAATCGCATTCAAGTCTTCCTGCAGGATTGGTCAAACCACTTATCCTCGTTATGCCCTGGTCTGCTGGGTTTCATCAACAGACTGCTGACCACTAGGCCTAACTTGACAAATTAAGAATTCACTGCCCGGTGGCACTTGGTGGGATTGAGACAGTCAAATACCACAGGACTGTAATTCATGCAGAGTTTTTCCAAGAGAGCACTCAGTCAACATTTCACCACTCCAGAATCAGTTCCTGGGTCTTGACCACCAGGGACTGGGAGGCCACAGTCCTAAGGCCACTCCCCCTCCTGGGAATGTGTAGGCCAAGACTTAACCGATTAGGGTTACTATGGGGGCTTTCGTTAATAGCAGTCCTGGAAACTCTAGCAAGCAAGTCATGACCGACGAAAATATAGTCTATGACTGAATTGCACCCCCCCTCTCAAAAGTAGCTCTAGTCAGATAAGAAGAGTCACAAAATTCAGTCGCATTAAACAGGTCAAACATTTTGATAAATTGGATAAGAGCCTGACCCCCTTGTCCCTAGGGTACCTATTGCTCCCAATACTGACACGGTCAAACATGGTGTGGTCATTATCCACTTGAGTAGGCCCTAATTTAACATTAAAATCCCCACCTAGGGTAATTTGAAATCCTTTGTGCAAAAAAGCTAGTTGTGCTTCCGGACCAAGAATACAATCGGACAATACCTTAAGATTGGCGATATGATCTAAATCAAAGTACCCATTCTAAACATAAATTACAACAATACATAATCCATTGGACCACGTAGAAAAAAAACTTGAAATAGAGAACTACCAGAGGGAATTGGTGTGATACTGCAATCCAATGTGACGTTAATCCAGGTTGTTAAACCTGCCGTGGCCCTGCCCAACATAGAAGGGACAGCAGGGACTGTGTAAGAATAATAACCATAAGTGCTAATGTCCTGAGCTGCCCATGTCTCCTGGAAAAAAATAATATCGAACTTGTGTTTAGAGTGGCCCCATTCATCACAGTCTATTTTGCAGGCAAGTCCAGCAATGTATGTTCCAGGAGAGAATATTCACACCATGGATGAAATTCGTAGGGATTATTGAACTATCCTCATAAATGAATTTGATATCTCTTACACTCAAAGTAAATATAATTTGAGTGGGGGTCCAAAGTCTGAGATATACTAGTGTACGCAACTGAGAGACCTAATCTATGACAAGCACCAAGTCAATCGTTTTCTGTCAGATCACCCAGAGAGGAAAAATGGTTTTGATCACAAATGTTGAAGGAAGATACTAGGTTTGGAGTAGGGCAGGGAGAGCAGTCCCAGGGATAGGGACTTATTGCCAGATCTCTATAGAAAAACCAAAGGGGCAAGATCTTGATGTTACCGCTTTTGAGGTGACCTTGCTGGGCAGCCCGAATTAGGTCCCAGGCCAGCCTGGGGTACCTGAAGGTAACTGTTGCAATCCCCCTGGAGTTCCTTATGCATCTTCCCGACCCATTCCACCGTTCTGGCCATAAGGACCTCAAGAAATAGACTGCCCTGGAACCTCGAATTCCCCTTAATCCAATGAATAATTTATTAATAAGATCCAGGTTCGACTCGCTCACTTCAGGGTGCAACATCGGAACATTTGCCATAAAAATTACATAGTGACACGCTGACGGCAGAAGATCACATCTAGAGGCACAGCCACAACTTAGCCCCATGTGTTAGGTGGAGGAATAGAATTACCCATTTGTCGGTGGCCCCCTACAGGTGTATCGGCCGGCTCAGGGTTCCTCGAGCTAGGAGGAGGGGGTATGTTTGACAGGACCGGGCACTGGCCCCACACAGGAGAGCAACCGTCCCCTCCCTCATCCAAGGGCAGCTGCTCCTGGGCAGAACTGGGGGCCTCTGCCCAGAAATATTGCCCCCTCCCCTCCCCCCAGCCACACCATGGTCCATCCTGTCATCCATTTTGTTTAATTTGGCCTCAATGCGCCCCAGACAATCATACAGCCCTGACAGCTTGGACTCAATAAGGTCAACAATCTCCTTACCAAATTGTTTAAACAAGCCCCCAATAACCTCTTTGTAATTGGGATGATCATTCAACATTACAGTTTCTGATGATGTTGGCCTAACTGGGTGAGCAGCCTTTTCAGGTATAGGCCCTCCTCTCCGTTTAGTGTGTGACGGCAGAGATTGATTTACAGCCTGGATATGAACAGGAGAAGCACTGTTATCAGGATGGAGTGTACCCGTGCTCATCTGACCGGCAGAACATGTGGGGGCTTCACAATCAGATGGTAAAGAGACTAAGGGGAGTTGTTCCTCAGCAAGGGTGATTTCTTTGTCTAGAGCCCCCACAGCCTTCTCAATATAACCCTCAAGTGTGCCTGTTTTTTTGGCAACGGCCCCTTCAGAATTAGGACCTTACTTGCGTTTAGCCATTTGGAGAAAAATTACAAAGCGAGCGACAGACAACAGAGTGAGTTAAGTAATGAGAGCAAGAACCGACTTGAGTTAGTGGGGAATAAAATAAAGTCTGGGAATGCACTTGAGGGTCAGTCACATTAAAGCAACACAGCACCTTGAGAAAGCGAGGCCAAGAGGGGTGGCCTGGCCTGGCCCAGCCCCGCCTCCTCCGGTCTCCGACGGGCCTGCTCTTGCCCGTGTACATCCCGCACTGCGGGGAGAGTCTCTTCACTATTGTATTGTATTGTATTATAATTGCATTTATATAGCGCTTGCTACCCCTGAAAAGGCGTTGAATCGCTTTTTCGGCGAGTAGCAGCTACTCTGGAACCCATAAAGGATTAGTAGTGAATTAGTATAGCGAAAAACGAAAGTAATTTGAGTAGTGGATATCTTAGTCAGTTGTTTGGATTGAGAAGGATAGTGTAGGGATAGAAGAGGGAAACAGGTTGGCATTTATATAGCGCTTGCTACCCCTGATGGGGTGTTGAAGCGCTCTTTCGGCGAGTAGCACGCTACTTCGGAACCTATAAAGAATTAGTGGTGAATCAGTATAGTGAAATATGAGAGTAATTATATAGCACCAGTTAATGCAGCGCAGGTGCAGCTGTATCAGCAGAGGACCTCCTCCTGCCCCTGAGAATCCTGGGACTCAAAGACCCGAACTGCAGAAATGCGTCCCACGCTGCGTGGAGAGTCTCTGCGCTATATAGTATCAGTTAATGCAGTGCAGTTGCAGCTGTGTCAGAGGGCCTCCTAATGCCCCTGAGAATCCTGGGACTCGAAGTTCCGGACTGCATGGCAGTCACTACTGTGTAATTATGCATTCATATTCATTTTCTATTGAAAAGGCATTTTTTGATTTGGCTATAACTTTGTCTTGGCTGGACAGATCTTCATAAAAGTTGACAAGTGATCTGATGAAGGGTGATGCCCTGAAACCGGTCCCAGGATGCTTGTTTCCGGTCCAGGGAGGACCTGGCTTGGCAGTTCGGGCAGGACTGTTCCCACAAGGAACAGGGTCAAGACTGATTTGCAGATGGCTGGGTCCAAACTGGGGTGGTGTGGTGAGCAAAAGAATGATGGATTTAACCCAGATCCTTGTGACTGGGGGTGAATGTTTGCATTGTCCAGCATTCCGTCCATCAATTGTTTCTTTTGCATATGTCGCCCTAAGTGGGAAGGGTATGCCCAGATGTGGGTCCCGTGCAGTGCTTAATTTGTGCCAGTGCTTTTCGGTGCTTAGCACCGGCACTTATTTTTTAGGGCCGGGTCTACACCCGAGATCAGCTCACTACGTGCTCACGGTCTCCCCAGTGAAGAGCTGATAGCGCACGGTAAATCCATACCTGTGTTTCAGTATTGCCTGAATGGGCTGGATTTGTTCGTAATATATGTAAATTTGGATGCCGTGGCCGCCCACCTTATAAGGAGGCACACACACACACACCCAGAAACTGCCTGGGTATAGTCCCTGCCTCAGCCTAACTAACAGCAATCATAGCGCTAGTGCGCTAACAATGACTGCTTGTAAATGGATTATTAGCACGGCCCCGGCCTTCTTTGGAGAATCGTCAAGTGTTTCCTCCCGAGTCGGACCAATGCGGATTAGTGTCCCCACTTTTCGCCTGCCCCAGCGCACTGCGCAGCTGCAGCACTAGTCAGTCAACTCAAGAAGTAAGCAGCGTGTCACGCAGAAGCAGGCCTATGATTAAAAGTTTTAAAACCAAAAGGCAGTAAGTAATGATTTAATTTTCATAACATGCACAAGTATGTCTTGTTTAATGGTTGAGATACGTGCCCGGAATAGTGTAACCCCTCGTTTCTTGCGCTTGTTTTTATGTAAAAGTAGCGTAAGTTTATTTGCAAATTCCCTTTTAATGTGGGTGATATGTGAGAGTCTATTATGTACATTTTGCAGAGATATGCTGTATTTATTGTTCATGTAACTTCCATAAAAAAAAGTTTCTTTTAGACCAAAACAGCACCTCTCAAATGAGAAATGGGAGGGCGTCACAGAGATTATCTGCAGCAATATTAGTGCGTTGCTGCTGTGTTACATATCGAAAACACAAGTCATTATCCCTGAATTTTAGATGTAAACACATTGAAAATGTGGACAAGTGTTCCTTGATCACATAACGTGCATATGCCTGAAACATGCACTACTGAGCACTCACTGTCCACAAAATATGCATTTACCAAAGGTTCGATTCACTGGGCTAATATCAGCTGGCCATATAATATGAATATGCCAGAGGTTTGCAGAAGTGGGCAAATATCAGCTGCCCATATGATGTACATATGCAGAGGCTTTCACAACTTGCCATATACAATAGGCCAACCAAACAGAAGCCTGCACAGGTGGACATTTCAGACTTGGGTATGTGAGGTTTGCAGACCTCCATTACATGCGCTGTAATGCTTAAGTTATCTGCACATCTGAAAAGTGTAATTTTCAGATACTATGCTACAGCATTACATGCTGTGCATATACAAAGGGTCTGAATTGCATACCATAGGCATACCTGTGACATTAAATTTTACATGAGCCTATAATATATGCACATTTTGAATAGATGCATATAATCAGAGGTTTTAAATGTCCATATTGGGCATATTACAGCACTGAATGATGTGTATAAATCAGTTACAGTCAGTACTTATGCCAGAGAGGTGCATACTGTGCATCTAGCGGAGTCCAATATGTTCTTCATGTGATAGATGCCTTAATAGTGGGCTCGTTCCTCACAGCTCTAAAATATCATATATTCTTTTGGTAACAAGATGTACATATATCAGTGGAATGCGAATTCCCCAAATTCTCAGAACAAAATAATTAGAAGTGTGTAAAGTGTTGTACCTTGTTCTACTAATAGACTGGTTTAGGGTGTTATTTAAAAATCAAGCCTCGGGAGACACAAAACACAACAGAGGTAGATAGTAATTGCAGCATTACTTTAGAGTCAAGCCTTTCATGGTCAGAAAAAGTTCATTATATTTGGTTCCAAAAGTTATGACATTAAGTTTTTTATTTTGTGGGTTTGCCTTGATTTTATTAACAAAGTGTTTTGCTGAAATTCAGATTGGGTATTACATCTGGCTTTCAGTGCCAGTGCCAGTTGAGGATGTGGGTGGAGCCAATAGAGTAAGGGGGTGGAGCCAGTGGAGGAAGTGTATGGAGCCGGGGGAAGTGGGTGTGGCCTCCCCCAAAAAATTGAGCACCTGTACTTAATATTTTACAAATTAAGCACTGGTCACAGGGCCTTCCAATCTGCGCCGCCACCCACGGGAGGGATCAGTCACCTCCGGAGTTGTCACCTCCAGCCACACCAAGTCTGGGCGGAGTCCGGAACAGCTTAGATCCCCGTCTCCAGCCCGGAGCAGGCGCTCTCCACTCTTCACCTCTGGGGTCGCTGGGAGACCGCAGGCTCAACTAGGCCGCAGTCAGAGAATATCCCGAATTCGACACAGTTGCCCTGGAACAGGGGCCAGGATCAGTTCAGCTGGTATCTGCTGCGTCTATGTCGTCATTAAATGCACCACTTTGGGCATGATTATGCAGGATATAGGGGAGAAAGTCTCCTGGCCAGGTGAGAGCCGAGGAGCTCACATCGTGTCAGCCATGTTGTCAGGCCACACCCCTTCGTCAAGGATTTTAACTGTGACACAATCTGCAACATTACTTAACCAAAATACCAAGTTCATTGAGAATTTTACTGACAGCTCTGATGCCGCACAAAATATGTGAAACCTGACAAAGATGGTGCCAGGGGTCAAAAAGTGAAACACTTTCTTCCAGAAGCTCATTTCAGACCAGTGCAAGCATGGTCATCTCCCATATGGAGAGAGGCAACTCTCTAGCCAACTGCCTGCCAGACAACAGTTTCACACCCCTGAAAGGCATCTTACAAACTGCAACACCTCTCCTCAAGGATTAAAGAAGTTCAACCGCACCACCCTAATTCACAAGGAATTCCACTGGCTTCCCTTCCAGGCCTGTATTGATCCATTGTTGTAGTTTTCATACAAAATACAACTCAAGATTAGGTTTGATAGACTCTCTGGCAATATTGCAGATTCAATGGCAACTTATTCACACAACCAATGCCTAGGTTTTTTTTTTTTACTGAGGGGAACCTATTGTGTCTTTGTTTTCTAATTCCGCTGAGATCCAGAGTTTTTGGGAAAGATCACCTTCAATCCCTCACTCTCACGTCTTTGTAAACGTACCCTTGTTTAGGGCGGTTGAAACAAACAAATGCATGACCAGTTGTGTAGTTTATTTGCAGTGAAATACATCTCACAGTTCACCAATACACTATCACAGTGCTTTGTGATTTACGGTTTTCACTACGTTGTGGTTAGTGTGATTAATTTGAGAGATTAATGATGTACTCAACAATCCTCTTTCATCTTTAACACAAAATTCCTGCAGGTGCTTCAATAAAGTGAAAAAACAGGTATGAGAGCTTTAGGTCTCATGATTGTGCATAGTACGAGTGTGTACACAGGCAGGGATTGTAGAAGGCTTGAAGAAGGCTGTTGACCCGACTGGGCTTATAATGCAGCTGAAACAAGTTGACCAAATTTTCTTGATAGATGAACCATTGTTCTTCATCGAATATCCAAAACACTTCGGTTTTAATCATATCTACGGTACCCAATGAATAAAGGAAATCCCACAGGGTATACCTTGCGATGTTTTCACCATTTGTCTGGATCCTTGCTATAATACAGTAACAACTTATGTTGGAACTCCCATTATTAGTAGAGTCCATCAAGGTGGTATTTGACTGCATTGGTGTGGATAGATCGCCTATGATGAAGCATGCCACAATAATTTGTGGTTAGCTAATCTATCCGAAAAATAAAATATAGGTATTGATTGTGGTAATATGTGTGCGTAAGGAAGGTATGCTTCGGTTCATTTCCTTTTTCTCTCTATCTGTGAATTTGATGCCAACTTACCAACTTGAGACAGTAACTTGGGGGACTGTAACCCAAGAACCACCTGAGCATTACACGAGAATGGTGTTTTCTGGGCAAAGATCAGTCCTGTGAGACTATTTCTTACTAATGCGTTCCAAAACTCTTTTTGTCACGAATAAACGCACTCAAGAATACACACTAGGAATATATTTTATGATTTTATTAAAATCAGCATCCTATTCTAGTGCAAATAATGTGTGTAGTTGCAACTATGAAGGCAAAAAAAACAGTGGCACTGAAAGTGATGAATAATCAAAATATTAAAAAGAACTGCAACATTTTAACAGTATTTAAAAATGTCCTTGAATAGAAAGATGGAACCAGTCTCTGTGTTTGTTCTGTATTAAAAAGATCGTTCTCTGTCTCTGGGGAAACAGCGTTTACAACGCTGTCATTACATCGCGCTACCATTACAACACGGTCGTTACAACGACCGCGTTGTTAGTACGCGATGCATTTACATCGCAAGTCATTACAATGACTTGCACTAGGGGGCGCTGAGGTATTGGAAATAAATTCCAGCACCTTCCCTACTGTTGCGCAAACTGGAGTAGGAATAGTAATTAATACTATTCCTAAGTCCAGCGCGTCCCCTAGTGCAAGTCATTGTAATGACTTGCAATGTAAATGCATCGCGTATTAACAACGCGGTCGTTGTAACAACAGCGTTGTAAAAGCACGCGATGTAATGAGCCATATTCCTGTCTCTGTGCTCAGAAGGTTATGGCGCACCCAGCAAGAAGTTAAGACCAGGCTGGTTCAAAGATGGGTGTCTATGACCTGAACGAAGGATGTTTACTGCTCCTGCTTGCTTAAACCAGATCTCACAGGAAGTCAAAGATTTCTTATCTGCCTTACACTTGTCTGTGTCCAGCTTAAATACACTTTTCTGGTTATTTTGGAAATGGTTGGCCTCAAATCGAATGATGTCAAATGCAAGAATTAACTCATTAATTTTGTTGAACTTTCACTTACTTCTATAAAACATTATAAATTGTGTGACTATATATATGAATAACTGATGCACTATCATACTATAATAAAACAAATGTTATGCAGATTACATGTGTAAGTAATGCTTAATGTGACAGGCATTTGTAAATCAGAAATGCGCACTCAAATAAATTAATGCACGAAATAAATTAAATGTAATGGGAGCTACAAAAGCAGAAAACGCAAATATTCCATCAGCATCATATTCAAGACCTGCAACATCACCCACAAGGCCATCAGGAATGATACCCTGACATATGTAGCCAAGTAACAACCTTCAGAAGCACACCACGTCACACCGACCCAGGACATTGCCAGACTAGAGACAAAGAGATGCCACAAGGAAAAGAAACAGAGAGCAGGTCTTCTCCATCTAGGCACCCAGAATCTTGAACTACATCCACATCTAATCTACTCCCATCAACTCGCAATTCAGCAATAAACTGAATACTCATCTCTTCAGGACCAATAACCCCCCCCCCCTCCTATAATCCCAACACAGTAATACTACTTGTTATCTGCATCATTGTTAACATTCGGAATCATGCCTGTGAGTTCTGTCCATTTTTCAGTGTTTTGTTGCTTCCAAGCTAAGATTGCACTATAGAAGTGCCAAAATATACATACATACACATATACATACAACAGAGAGCAGAATACATGCTGCTGGCCCAATTAAAAGTGGTAAAGCATGGATCAATGGGAAAACGAAAGAAATGCAGCCCTTTTCGAAAATGAAATGCACTAATTGATGCTAAATTAATAATTTGAGAATGAACTTGGGGTAAGGAACACCCCCACTGACTTGTTTTTTGTACAAATTAGTTTGAAAATATTTTGGAGAGACTGTAAATGTTTAGGTTCAATTATATTTAAAAGCAAATGAGCAAGTCGATCTAAAACTAGGAAATGGAAGACTGACACAGTAATTTACTCATTTGATTTTCGCATAATGCTAGCCAGAGCATTGATAAAGTAATTCAAAAGTCGAAATGTTTGTTTAATTTACGAAGCGATGATGACACCCTGATCTCTAACAACAGACAAAGGGAGTTAATTGGGTATGGTGAGCGGCCCGTCAGGCTGCCATATTGAGAGATCTCTGCCTGCCTGACGGAGATCTTTGGGCTTTTGGAGGAGTTGCTACCACGGAGGCACCCCTGAATGCACTGGACATTGGCTGGACAACCGCCATGTTTCATGCTCAGTGAACTTTCTTGTTTTTGAAAGTGGAAATTTGGGGGGAAAAAGCCCCCAAAACTAATGGCCTTGACACCTGGGCGGTGTGGGGGGCATTTTTGTTTTGTCCAGTTGGAGCTGCCAGGTTTTCCTGACTGTCCTGAACAGGAAAAAAATGTGCTGTGGAGCGGTTTGAGGTACTTAAGGCCCGATTACGAGCTTGGTGGTATGGGAGCAGGCCGCCATGCCACCGCCCAACTCCCACTCCGCCAAACAGGGCTGCTGGCCGCCCGCCATATTACAAGTTTCCTCATAGTCTGGCGGGCGGTCCTTTGGCGTTCCCACTGCAGTGCCTTTCAAAAAGACACCGCAATGGGAACGTCAAAGCCTGTTCCTGCATTGCATGGACTGTGCAGTCCATGCTGTGCAGGAAAGGGGGTGCATGCAGACAGGGGGCACACCATGTGCCCCTATGCATGCATCCCATGGGCCTGAGGCTACCCTTTGTTCCTCACCGCCAGCATTTTCATGGCGGGCTCACGGCCAGGAAACTGCTGACGGTGAGGAAACCCCTAATATGCTTGATGGTGCTGCAGTGGCACCGCCAAGCATATTGTGGCCTCAAGACCGCCGCGCCACCGCCGGGGATAGTGGTTCCCCGCCAGTTGCGGCGATCCCAAAGCAGCCAGACCGCCGTACTCATAATACAGCGGTCGGACCACTGGTGCGGCGGTCCCCGACTGCCACCACACCTCCACCACGGGTTCGGCGGAACTCGTAATTAGGCCCTCAGACCAACAGCTCAACATCCGTGGGGGGGTCATGCTAAGGTTTCCGATGGTGGAGCCAGCTGGAGCTCAGCCAGTGAAAACATGGCTCTTCACCAGACTCATATTACAGCAGGCAGACCATCAGTTTGGTGAACAGGGTAATAATACCTGCCCACGAAATTCTACATTGCGCCCGAAGAGATCAGTTAGAGATTTAATCCAGTGAACTAAGCGGGGGTGAAATGGTACACCAAGAGTCACCCTAGTAACACACTTCACTGCAGAGGTCTCTAATGTACATGGCACCTAATGTAAAATCTCTCTGTCATATAAAACCGATAACTGCACAGCTCAGTGCATTATATTATTTAGAGTGTGCATATATTATTTAGAGTAAATGTATTTGCCATAGCAATTGGGACCAGCCGTACTCGCACTACTTACAATATACTGTGAAATCTCAATATATTTCTTCATTCAAACATAATCGTTCTGACTCAGAATTTATGTTCACATTTTTTTTTGTTATTAATCGGGTACCATAAAATGTCTAGGCATCTAAGCATGCATGTTATTTACAAAAAAATGCTTTACTGCAACCTCTGCTGCATGTGCGTTCCTTTAGCTGCACAAAACGGTATCATACGCTACGTGTGTATAATGTACACTTGCTCAGACCTTTAAAGGGTGGCAAAGGTGGATGGAGAAAAAAGGAGAACTCCAGATCCACCTCATTGTCCATGAAAAAATGGACTGTGTAAACTTAAGGATATCAGGGGCATATTTTCAACAGAATGCCAGAGCATGTCATTAAGTAAAAATTGGTAACGTCACGCTCCGCCATTCTGAAAACGCAGGGATGCGCTGTAGTTACAAAGATACGGCGCACCCCAGCGTTTCCCTTAGCGCTGGCGCTAAATTAAGCTGTCTAGCGCCAACGCAGGCACCCTTGCACCAAAGTGCAAGGGTGCCTGCGTTGGGGGGAATTATTGTTTATGTGCACAAAGGTGTCCCTTCCTGCACATAAACAATCACAAATGGCGATTTGTAACTCCTATGTGTGCTGTGTTGAGCAGCACACATAGAAGTTGCAAATCGTAATTTTTTTAATGATTGTTTATGTGCAGGAAGGCACACCTTCCTGCACATAAACAATCATTCATGGCGTTTTGCTCTTTCTATGTGTGCAGAAAAAATTAGGAGAAATTAAACATTTCTCCTTGTTTCGCCATGTTAAGACCAGGTTTTCTGTAGTCTTAAGTTTGGCGCTGCCCCATATTTACGCCACCGTTGTAAATATGGGACAGCGTCAAAATCAATGGGTGTTGCGGCGGAACGCCCATCTCAACACCCATTGCCACCCCTTTCCCACTAATTGTAGCGTGAAAGGAAGCCTTATTTACAAGGCATTGTTAAGCCACATTAAGTGGCTTAACGCTGCCTTGTAAATAAGGCAAAGGGTTTATTGCCGCAGGACGTCACTAAAAGTGACGTTCCTATGGCCATGGGGGCTTGTAACTATGCCCCTCACTTTTTTATAATATATAGTTCATGACAGTGGAACATTTCTTCTACCATTCTGATACACCGTGTAAGGGGTGGGGTGATTTTAACGGTTTTCTCCCAACACTTGGTTATAAAAAAAGTTGTCTGATCCGGTGTATAAAATTCTTATTTTTTGTATAACACACCAACATATCTACTATGTACATTTTACACAATGCGCAATACATGCATGGTGCAGATGGAAAAAAGTGTGAATCTCCGATATGAGCAGGTTTTATGACCAATGGTGATGTATTTTTGCCCGGGATGTGTTTGCAGCTTAAAGCACACTTCTTCACCAGTGGTTCATACAATATGCAAAAGGGGTTCTGCGTGGAGAGTTGCTGTGATTGCAGTACCAAACCACATAGCTTTGCACTAAACACCTGGCAACGCATGCAAGTAGGCGTGAAGCGGCGGTAACCACGCTAAAAACCCACTGGCATCAATGTTAACCAATGCCTGCAGAATCATGCAATTTGGCATAAAACCAGCACGGATTAGACGGAATAATTGCACAATAAGAGCAGGTGCAAACATATCAAACAAGTTAGAAGCCAATAAAATAACAACTGAAACACTACCCCGCCCCCTTCCCAGAAAAGACAAAATGTGGGTTACAATATGCTGATAAACACTGAGACAACTGCAATTGGTCAGAACTAACAAAAGCGGAAGTCCGTGCAATGAAAAAAGATACAAAGACCTAACAGGAAGGATTCTAGATCCAATTGCACCCACCTTTCAGCCATCAACAGATGGGTCATGTTTTTGGAAGAACGCCTCCTTCAGGTTTTATTCGACTCTGAAATGTACTTATTAAAAAAACACTATGACGCACAAGCAAGGAGATCCTGCGGCATCTGCTAAGAGTCAGCTCCCTGAGGCAAAGCACACCTGTACCCCAACACAGAAGGTTCTAGAAGGAGTTACCTGTGTAAGGGTTTCAATGCTACAACAAGCAGATGATGAATGGGCTCAAGGGAGGGAAAGCAGCAGGCCTTCAAAGGGATCAACTGAGGAGCACAGTTTCTAATGAAGCAGCCATTTTATAAAAGCCTCGCCTTATTGCCATAGGCAGTTCATGTCTCAGGTCGGAGACGGAAAGTTCCAGCAGCAGGTTTTAGTATGAGCAAGAAAACACGGCTCTTACAAGTTACAACAGTCTAGCTTTATACAAGACAATGCATGTTATTCTGACGCATGCAACACCAACTGATATAAAATTATTCACTGTACTGCATCTATACTGCACCTGCTGGCATCAGGCCTATTCCAGAGCACATGTGCAAAAGCAGTTGGGGTGTCACAAAGGGCAGGATATGCATTCTTGCCAAGTGTGACCAGGTTCAAAAAACCAAAAACCGGAATATTTAATAAACATAAAAGTAGGACTACAACTTTTGAACTGACCGAGGGCCATAGAATTACTTAAGACAGAGTTCATGGACATAGAAAACACAGGCAAAGAGTTACAATGAGTATAAATTAAATGCAATTTTTACACAGAGAATCATATGTGTTAATTAAATTGATTCCTGAAAAGGCTTGACACCAATTGTGCATTGGAACACATAAAAGCATGCCGTCCTCTTTGTTCACTTTACACTCCTTAAAACAAGGACATGAGTTGAAATCAGTTAAATTTGCCGGGCAGTTGATGAAAACCCGGGACTGTCCCGGCAAAACCGGGACGTCTGGTCAACCT
The DNA here is from genome assembly GCA_963921515.1 of Calotriton arnoldi. NCBI lineage: Eukaryota > Metazoa > Chordata > Amphibia > Caudata > Salamandridae > Calotriton > Calotriton arnoldi. The sequence continues at coordinate 421,186 of CAWUFW010011641.1, read as the reverse complement.
ATTCTTGTCATGTGCGTTGGATTTAATCCTTTCCCTCACATACCAGCACCTCAGGTTAGCTAAATCAGCAGGAAGTAAAGAGAGGTTTCTATGCCGTTGCCAACTTCTAACAAGTGACCTGACAGCAAGCGTGTCACATGAGTGCCAGCTGCACATGTGGCCCACTCCGGCCTGTCTGGAAGCAAAATCAGTCCTGGCAAATAAGCCCCATATTGCAGGATGCTTTGACTACAGTGGGAGGTAGGGACATGCTTAGGTCATGGCAGCCCATCCTGCTCTAAAAGCAACACTTAGGGCCTAATTACGACTTTGGCAATTTGGGAGCAGGCGGCCATGCCAGCGCCCCGCTCCCACACAGCCAAAGCTGTACTGACACTGCCTGCCAGATTACGAGTTTACTCATGTCTGGCGGGCAGTGCTTCGGTGGTCCCACAGCGGTGCCCATTTAAAAGGCACCGCAATCCAGGCGCCAAAGGCTGTTCCTGCACAGCGTGGACTGTGCAGTTCATGCTGTGTAGGAAAGGGTGTGAATTCACACGGGGGGCACATCATGTGCCCCCCCTGCAGGCACCCCATGGCCTTGAGGAAACAGGGGGCCTTGTAGGGCCCCCTTTGTTTCCTCACCGCCACAGTTTTCATGGCGGACTCACCGCCATGAAAACCGTCGCGGTGAGGAAACTCCTAATATGCCCGGCGGTGCCACAGCGGCACCGGCAGCATATAAGGGCCTCACGCTGCTGCGCCACCGCCGCGGGATGCATGATACCCGGCAGCTGCGGTGGGCCTGTGGCAGTCCCACAGCTGTAATCATAATACAGCGGGTGGACCTCCACCCTGGGTTCAGCGGTCTGATAGACCGCCAAACTTGTAATTAGCCCCTCAGACCATGTGAGAACAGAATAATAGCCAGATCAGCCCGGGACATGCATATACAGGAACTGAAAGCACACACGAGCAGAGGCAATCAGTGACACCATCTACTGCTTCACATATGTTTAGCCTAGTAGCCAGCTACCCAAGGAGTACTCATGCACATTCATTCACTAAACCAACAATCAATGTGCTGAAAGTGGTGGGTACTTGCTGCTAGGTGCGTTTGACACACACGGCCGTGCAAAACTATGTACACCACACGTGTAACCTGCACTCAAACCTCCACCCCCAAAGGCGACCAGGGTGTTACACTTTGAGAACATGGCTGATGACACCATACACAAATTCAAAAACTCTAGCAGAAGTCTACAACTTGGCACACGGGGGGCACAGGTGGCATCATAGAGTGCTGTTTGGGCATAGCCCTTGATTGGTGTAGACTAGAGGCTAGCTTCCTTTTCACTGAAGTTGGCTTGTAACATGATTGTTGTGTGCTACACTTTACATAACCTCCCTGTGTGATGTGGAATGTCTCACAACAATGTGCATCCTAAAGAAGACAACACCAAGAAAGCCTGTAGCAATGGCACAAACTCCCAGATGGAACCGGGTTTGGGGCCAGAAAATCGCACAGGACTTCTTCACTTATAAGTTCCACAAACAGTGTAACACTGTATGTTCATGTGTCACTGAACAACATTAGCATCTCCATATTGCCACATTCGAACACGTGCCGAGTCAAACATTCGTGAGTATGCTGTCTCTGCTAAAATGCGATACCAAAGGGGATGATGGACGGAGCGCTTGAGCAAATCAAACACTCACCCCCAGTCAAGTGATCTGGGTTTAATCCATCCTCATTCTTTAGCTCACTCCACCACCCCAGTTCAGACATGGCCATATGCAAATCAGTCTGACCCTGTGCCTCATGGGAACAGTCCAGCCCGAACTGCCAAGCCATGTCTTCCCTGGACCGGAAACAAGCATCCTGGGACCGGTTTCTGGCTATTCAGCCATCATCAGCCAGGCTAGCTTGAATCCAGTTTCAAAGTGAGCAAGGGACCCACGTCTGGGCATACCCTGCCAACTTAGGGCGAACAAAGCGATACCAAAGGGGATGATGGACGGAGCGCTTGAGCAAATCAAACACTCACCCCCAGTCAACTGATCTGGGTTTAATCCATCATCATTCTTTAGCTCACTCCACCACCCCAGTTCAGACATGGCCATATGCAAATCAGTCTGACCCTGTGCCTCAAGGGAACCTTCCAGCCTGAACTGCCAAGCCATGTCTTCCCTGGACCGGAAACAAGCATCCTGGGACCGGTTTCTGGCTATTCAGCCGTCATCAGCCAGGCTAGCTTGAATCCAGTGGCAAAGTGAGCAAGGGACCCACGTCTGGGCATACCCTGCCAACTTAGGGCGAACAAAGCGATACCAAAGGGGATGATGGACGGAGCACTTGAGCAAATCAAACACTCACCCCCAGTCAACTGATCTGGGTTTAATCCATCATCATTCTTTAGCTCACTCCACCACCCCAGTTCAGACATGGCCATATGCAAATCAGTCTGACCCTGTGCCTCATGGGAACAGTCCAGCCCAAACTGCCAAGCCATGTCTTCCCTGGACCGGAAACAAGCATCCTGGGACCGGTTTCTGGCATGTGTAACCTGCACTCAAACCTCCACCCCCAAAGGCGACCACGGTGTTACACTTTGAGAACATGGCTGATGACACCATACACAAATTCAAAAACTCCAGCAGAAGTCTACAACTTGGCACACGGGGGCACAGGTGGCATCATAAAGTGCTGTTTGGGCATAGCCCTTGATTGGTGTAGACTAGAGGCTAGCTTCCTTTCCACTGAAGTTGGCTTGTAACATGATTGTTGTGTGCTACACTTTACATAACCTCCCTGTGTGATGTGGAATGTCTCACAACAATGTGCATCCTAAAGAAGACAACACCAAGAAAGCCTGTAGCAATGGCACAAACTCCCAGATGGAACCGGGTTGGGGCCAGAAAATCGCACAGGACTTCTTCACTTATAAGTTCCACAAACAGTGTAACACTGTATGTTCATGTGTCACTGAACAACATTAGCATCTCCATATTGCCACATTCGAACACGTGCCAAGTCAAACATTCGTGAGTATGCTGTCTCTGCTAAAATGCGATACCAAAGGGGATGATGGACGGAGCGCTTGAGCAAATCAAACGCTCACCCCCAGTCAAGTGATCTGGGTTTAATCCATCATCATTCTTTAGCTCACTCCACCACCCCAGTTCAGACATGGCCATATGCAAATCAGTCTGACCCTGTGCCTCATGGGAACAGTCCAACCCGAACTGCCAAGCCATGTCTTCCCTGGACCAGAAACAAGCATCCTGGGACAGGTTTCTGGCTATTCAGCCGTCATCAGCCAGACTAGCTTGAATCCAGTGGCAAAGTGAGCAAGGGACCCACGTCTGGGCATACCCTGCCAACTTAGGGCGAACAAAGCGATACCAAAGGGGATGATGGACGGAGCGCTTGAGCAAATCAAACACTCACCCCCAGTCAACTGATCTGGGTTTAATCCATTATCATTCTTTAGCTCACTCCACCACCCCAGTTCAGACATGGCCATATGCAAATCAGTCTGACCCTGTGCCTCATGGGAACAGTCCAGCCCGAACTGCCAAGCCATGTCTTCCCTGGACCGGAAACAAGCATCCTGGGACCGGTTTCTGGCATGTGTAACCTGCACTCAAACCTCCACCCCCAAAGGCGACCAGGGTGTTACACTTTGAGAACATGGCTGATGACACCATACACAAATTCAAAAACTCCAGCAGAAGTCTACAACTTGGCACACGGGGGCACAGGTGGCATCATAAAGTGCTGTTTGGGCATAGCCCTTGATTGGTGTAGACTAGAGGCTAGCTTCCTTTCCACTGAAGTTGGCTTGTAACATGATTGTTGTGTGCTACACTTTACATAACCTCCCTGTGTGATGTGGAATGTCTCCCAACAATGTGCATCCTAAAGAAGACAACACCAAGAAAGCCTGTAGCAATGGCACAAACTCCCAGATGGAACCGGGTTGGGGCCAGAAAATCGCACAGGACTTCTTCACTTATAAGTTCCACAAACAGTGTAACACTGTATGTTCATGTGTCACTGAACAACATTAGCATCTCCATATTGCCACATTCGAACACGTGCTTAGATGTAACAAAATGAATCATGAAAAAACAATGAAAACGCACGAGTCAAACATTCGTGAGTATGCTGTCTCTGCTAAAATGGCATAGCTTTGGGAAAACAGTGATCATACATAGCAAATTTTCAAAAATCTGCATGATGCAAATGAAGAGAGTAAATTATGTACTATATAAGATAACATAGGAAAGTACATATGCAACTGTACTGATTACACACCAGCGTTTAGATGGGACACGCTGCTGGGCTAACATTACTCCACTCTGCACTGCAATGGGGAGTGTCACATGACACACGCATGGGCTTTGACTATGTTGTGTTGCTATGCATAACTCGGTCATGCTGGTATGTAAGAGAATTCTTTCTATTCTGCCACATTCTGCGACTATGTAGCCATGTAACGGCTGCATTCCATGCACTGTCTTCTATATTCATTGTATTTTAGTGGCACATTACTGTCACAGTATCAAACATTCCATTGTATATAAGGCTACAGGAAATGTCAAGGGGGCTGGAATCTATCCTTTCTCCCCTCCATGTCTCAGGTATGTGCGTGCAGTTCAGTTGCTGCATGGTACATTTGGAGTGATTATGTCCTGCATGTGAGAGGAAAGGGGCAAGAGCTGCAGATCAGACATACATGTGGCCATGCCGGCTATTAGTCACACATGGTTTTTTTAGATCATTTTCCTTGTCATGTATGTCAGTGCTTTCGAGTTGGGTGACCAATTCCATCATAATAGCAGCTGCCCTCTGTGTTTCATTTGCAGTCCAGTTTTCATAGTGGTCTGGTTCGCCTCCTGTTGCCCGTGCTGCCTTCTTGTTCTGTGCAAGCTTTTCTTTCACGTGGCACTTCATGTCATAACTTTTTTTTAAATTTCATTCGAAGCATTTTGTGGTGCCATGACACTGTTTTTTTCCAAGTGTACTTTTGCAGATGCAGCTTTCTTTGCACATGCAACAAAGTTTGTTTTAATGTTTGGTTATCTCACCGGTGAGGAGTTCCACCTCCTCCTAAATCAACTTCATTTTCCTCTTTCTGACATCACTGGATTCCGCTTCCTGGGTCTCTCGGCCCGGTTCCAACATTCTGCAATTTGGGGTCCAAGGCCTGTCCCATGTGTTCTTTCTGCCACCAGTCAGCTTTCAGCATTTTGGTTTTTTTTAATGTGAAGCGCTGTGGTGCATCACCTAGTGCAGCATTATTTGAGTGTGTGCAGTTTTATCAGAACCACGCAACACAAACTTAATTTAGTGCAACACAAAACGTGTCCGTTCCAGCACACTGCTTTGAGTTGCATCAGTCTTAGTAAATTCACCCTGTTAATTACGCCTGCCTTCACTACCCTATATATACTGCGACAGGCAAGACTTCTGCTCAATAGTCCTTTCTTGAGGGACCATCTCCCTCCAGTTTATTATGGAATTGTAGACAATGTTTCCCGTGCTGGACCCTTGCCCAAGCATAATGCATTCTCGGTGTTGTGGTCTATTTTTTGGGGGGGAGGGGGAAGGGGGTTCTACAGTGCAAACTCGACCCGAAGGTATCAGAGCCCTTTAGATGAGCACCAGTTGCGTCACAGACGGACACGTTCATTTTGTTAGACATGGGGAGATTAAGTGATTTGCCCAGAAACACAAGATGTTGAGGCCCCTGCCGAGACTCGAGCCCCATTCTCCAGCTTCGAAGTCGAGTGTTCTAACCGTTAGGCCACATTGAGCTGATTAGACGAACATACCTGAAATCAATGATTTGTAGGTGAAAATTTCAGAACTGCAGACAGTGTCCCTAAAAACCGGGAGGCAGGTTGTCACCAGGCGCGCAACGCCCATTGGGCTCAAAGGGCTTCAAGATGACCCCCTCCCCCCCCCCGCCCGTCATGTGTGTCAGCCCGGGTGAGGAGACAGCTTCCCGGGCACACACACAGCTGCACCCGAGTACTTCACAGGTCTTTAAAAGACCATTTACTTGCTAACGAGGCTTTGTTGTGTTTTCACCCCTTCTTAGAGTCCCTGCATCTCCACTCTGCATATTGCTGGAAGAATTAGCCCCCCCCCGAAATTTTTGGTAGCCCCCCCCCCCCCGAAATTTGCCTCAAGTTGCGCCTCTGGTTGTCACCCTAGTACTTTGCCTTCAAAAGGCCTGGCAGTATCATTCTCAACCAGACCAACAGGCACATAAAAAGGTTAGATCTGGTCTCTCCCACTAGTCACACCTTGAACAGGCACTGATTGTGCAGCAGTGCCACCCAGTGGTAATACACTGGACTTCGCGTAAGGAGAACCAGGAGCTGCAGGCAGATACATCCAAAAAAGAAATCTTTCTCTCTATCCTTCTCCCATCTATCTACACCGTTACACATGCCTGCCCCTCCGGCCCTCAATAGGTTTCTCTTTCTGAAAAGGCAGTTTGCTTTGACTGTTTATTGATTGGTTCAGAGGGGCTACTTTCAACCCGGCAAATAGCGAATACTGCACTCTTTCTGCATAGTTATTCATAACAATTCCCTCCACAGTCAACTTATGTTCAAACTGAAAACTACACAGAATGTTATTCATAATAACTTTTAAAAATGTCTTGCAACTATTCACCAGTGGATGGGGAAGAACAGCCCTCAATGGAATCCTTCCCTTCCAAGACAGAAATCCTGGTGGGGGGAGTCCTGAAGGTGAACCGGCCACAGGGGATCTGGCCACTGGAACTGGCAACCAACTCAACATCAGTCACATTACAACAGAGGTGCTTGTGTGGAGTGTGTATGGGTGTCATGGGGAGGTGCTGGGTGAGTCAGAAGGTATGTGTGATGTGTCTATTCGTGTCCTTATGAAGAACAGGAAGTGAGGAGTATACAACAGGAGATGCATGTGTAGGGGTGGCAAGGGGAGGCACTGGCAGTGCCAAAATTGACTCAGAAGACGTGTGACCTGCCTATGTGTGTCCTCATGCAGCACATGAAGTGTGGAGTGTACAGTAGGAGGTGCATATGGGTGTCACAGGGAGGTGCTTGCAGTGCTCGGTGAATCAGAAGATATGTGTGGTGTTTCTACGTGCGGTCCCATGCTGCACTGGCAGCGCAGACTGCATAACACAAGGTGCATGTGGGGGGGTGTATGGGTGGCACAGTGCGGCGCCGGAAGTGCTGAGTGAATCAGAAGATATGTGTGTGGTGCCTATGCATGATCCCCAGTGTGGAGTGTACAACAGGTGGTACATGTGTGGAATGTGTACATATGACCCAGCGTAGCACTGCATGAGCTGAAAGACTGCGGCTGCCCGCGGCGCACGCAGTGGGCCGTGTAAGAGGGCGGCCCCCTTAGTGCCGCATTAGGCACATCCCTGCTGACCAGCTGCCGGGACCCCCTCCCCACGGCAGTCCCGCCTATGTCCGGCGCCTCTGCGGCATCATTTCCGGTGCGCAGTGGGCTGGGGACAGGTACTTATACCTGCCCCCACCCATTGCTCAGTCTCTTTTGTGCTCCGCTGGACATGCTGTCACCCTCCCAACCGCTTACCCTGCGTGCCAGCGGGCAAAAAGGAAGTGAATGTATTAATGTATGAATTTGTGTTGCAGGCGGAGTTACCGGGCGATCCGGAGGCTGATTGGTACAAAGGGGTACCCTTTCAGGAGCACAGAGTGGTGCCTTATGCCAAACCCCAGGAGTCTCTACGGCAGGACCCTGGATGAAAACGTCGGCGCCCCACTAGTCCTTTGGGCGGTTGGAAGCCTGAGCAACCGGGGGCTGGCCTTGCTACGCTACGCCCCTAAAAGGCATGAGTAAAGTTATGGACTGGTGGTCCATGGTATGTAAGGGGGATAATCCCCACATAAATGGGTGCACCGATTGGGTTGGCCACGGTGCAGTTTGGCTCATCAGGCAGGCAGGGCAGATTAGGTTAGTCACCGCTGCCTGCCCTTGGATCGCCCGTAAGTGAACCCACCACGTTGGCATACTTATTTATGAAATAAACCTGCAGCAAAACTGTTTTCCAACAAAAATTTGTGTGGACTGATTATTTGTGCAGCGCGACCAATTACTGCTAAGCGGGGGGTTGCCGATATCGGTACTATAACAGGAGGGGCATGTTTGGGGTTTATATGTGTGTGACCCAGGGCAGCACAAGCAGAATAAAAGGGGTGCATGCTCTGTCTCTAGATAGTTATGACCTAGCTAAAGTCTCCAAAATATGGAACACATGTCATGGCCAAAATTACAGATGATCCCCTAATGAAGACATGGGGAAGTGTTCCTTACATTGGCATGAAGTGATATGTCTAGTTTAGCAAACGATGCTGTAACCAAGTTTCAGAAATGTTTTCACCATTCAAGACGGAGGAGGTCTTCCCAAACCAAGACACTTGTGGGTTTGCCCTATAGAAGACCCCGTGAAATCGTTCTTCTAGTCATGGTATGGGAAGATCCCAATTCTGACGCAAAGAGGTTTTCTCCAAGCAAGATGAGTGAAGATCAGTTCTGGGCAAGACACGACCATGGTTGCCTTAGCCTAAACACTGAGATGTTTGTCATAGCCAAGATGCAGAGATATTTGCCTTAGCCAAGAAATAAGGCCATGATCAGTGCCACTGGAATTATGCGATTGTGCGGCTGCTGCCTTTTTGGCATAATTATAGATTTGTCACATGATCCATTATCTGCTGCATAATCTGCAGATTTTAACAAAATGAAAATGTGTTTCTAGTCAAACAGTTCAAACATTATTTAAAGCGCAGTGACGTGTGTTGCTGCGCAGTGGAAGGGCTTTTATAAAGCTTGACTAGTCACCTTTCTGTTGTTTATTGCTATATCTTGGTGTTAAACTGGCACTAATGACGTGCAACCAGTGCCCATACAGTGCTGACAAGTGTAAAAATGACAAAATAATTAAGCAATACTATCACAAAATGTGCCACATTACGTCGCATCATTTTCCTTTTCTTGCCACATAATTTACTCAACCCTGCCGCATAATTTGGCACTCCCCTGACGCATAATTCCAGTGGCCCTGGCCATGATAAGGGAAGTTTGATTCAGCCAAGATACATGGAGAGCATCCTTTGTGAAGAAACAGGGACACCTTCCCTAGCCACATTGCAGCCGCACTGCCCTAGCTGAGATGCAATGGGGACGGCCCTAGCGAGAGTACAGGAACCTTTTCCCTAGCCGCGGAGTAGGGGTTTGGCCTGGTCATAAATTTATTACAAGACGCAGGCTTACCTGGAGCACGGTTTTATTATTCCAAGCAGAAATTTAAAAAAAAAAACTCAAAAAGCCTCTGTCTCACAGTTAATGAAGTGGCGGTATGCAGTGTTGCATAATGAACACAATCCCTCTTTAAACTCCTAATCTTGGCTGGCTTAAACGAGCATCCCTCCATTCTTAAGAGGCTCTCACAAACTTCTTAATAAGCCGAGAACAAAAACGCCAACGTCGACAATATTTATCTCGAAAAATGGTGATTAGGCACATCGTGAGGTGACTGTAAGTATCTGGCGGACGCACTGAGGCTGCCCCTGTACAGCCCCTCACGAGAAGCCAAGATGGCGGGTGCGTCGCGAGGAACTCCTGCAGGCGGGCTCAGGCGATCCCTGTATCGAGCCCTCTGTACAAAGACGTGGGTGCTCCCTACCTAATATCTCCTGACCGGAAAATGTATTTATTTTTATTTATTCAGCTTTTCTATAGCGCGAACATAGTTCCAATGGACGTCAGAGCTGTTTACAGTATCATTGCTCTGTTGCTCTCTGTTCAGCAAGTATGCACCGGTTGTCCTGGGCTCAGAAATCACTGGGCTAACTTTTCTGACACATTAGGCTGAGTGAGTGCAGGGGGAGGGATCAATGGGTGTGAGATGGTATTCTTGCTCCTATTTGGTGGTGGATCGAGAACAAAAGCCACAACTGCAGATGGTGTGTGCGCACAGATAAATAAGTAATGGCGTATAGAAAACAGGAAAGGAAAACGAACTGGGAAGAATGACATTTAAAACAAATAACAATTGTTTAAACTGGTGAGGAATCTGCAGGTAGATACAGTATCCACCAGAAAAAGGTAGGTTTTATGTCCTGATGCTTCTTTCTACCAGAGAAATGAACAGTGGCGTAGCTAGCCCTTTGCCGCCCGTGGCGGTCCCTGTGTTTGCCGCATTGAAGAGCGCGGGGGTGTTGAAATTCCTCCAAGTGCCTCCCCGCGATGGCTGAAGAGCAGGGGGGGATGCTGGCGATTGACGCCCCAAGACGGCAGGTAAGAGCTGGGGAAGGCCGCCCCCCAAAATTGGGGACTCCCCACCCCACTGCTAGGCAACTGGGAATTAATAAATTGTAAATACATCATAAGCCATGAAATTGTTTGTATTATTGTTGCTCTCCATGCTTAATTGTTGTATATTGATTTAATTGTTTAATTTTTCTATATGATCAAACGAAGACCGCCTGTCATTTTGGGGATCAAGAAGTACTGGGAGTAGCATACTTGACCCTTTTCCTGTTCTGGAACTAACTCCACTGGAACCTTTAGGCGTAACGATTGAATTTCCTATGGAAGGGCCTGCAGAAGGTCTTGAGACAGTACATCTGGCCGAGAAGTGATGGGAGCTGGTGATTGTTAGACCGGTAGCGTATCCCCCTCTCCACGATTTGCAAGACCAATAGGTCTGAAGTGATAGTCCTCCACACTTGTGGAAAGGAGGACACCCATCCTCCAAAGGGCGGAGTGTGTTAGGATAAGGCAGAAGTAGAGCTGCTTCCCTGCTGTGGCTGGAGAAGAGGAAGAGGAGGGATGAAGAGGTAGGGGATGCTGTCTTCTTTTGTCACACTCTCTCTATTGCTTATAGACGGGGTTTACCTGTTGTTGTTGCTGTTGTTGACCATATTGTTGGTGGCCTCAAAAGGAAAAGCCTTGACTGAAGCCGCCAAACCTTCCTGAGTTGTCTGTAATCCCTCTGCTGCTTTTGAAGACCCAGAAATATGGCCGTAGAATTGCTGTCTTTAAATCCTTCCAGCGCAGTCTACTTTTGTGCAAAGGAGTCGGGATCTGTCAAATGGAAGATCCATTAGCATTGTCTGGACATCTTGCGAAAACCCAGAGTTTTGCAAACATTCATGATGTTGAAAGGAGACGGATGTCCCCGTGGCTTTTGCAACAGAGTCTGCAGTGTCCAGGCCAGATTGAATAACTGGTTTGGCAGTCATCTGAATGTCTGCAATTATCTTGGTAAAATGGGTTTTTAGGGGCTGATTACGATGGCGGAACGATCACCACCGCCGGGCCGGCAGTGAGGACCGTCGGCCCTGCGGACCACGATTCTCCGACCGCCATATTACGATGGCGGTGGGATCCAGACCGCGACCGCGGCGGAGGCAAAGCCTGTCCGCCACGGAACCGCCACAGGCAATCGTTACGATTGCCTGGCGGAGCGGTCAGCATGCTTAAAATGGTGGCGGAGCCTAGCAGGCTCCGTCCGCAGTATTATGATGCTGGTGGAAGCCAGCCTTTCCGTAGCGGTTGAACCGCCATTGAAAGGCTGGCGGGGAATGTTTTCGGGGGCCCATTGCGGGCCCCCCTTGTGTTGGGGGGAGGTGTGGGTGCACTGAGGGGCTACCCATGGTACCCCCCTGCATTTCACTGCACCATGTGGCAGGCACAGTGTAGTGCCTGCCACATAGTGCAGTGAAATGCACAACATGCTCTTTTCGACATCGCGGCGGTGCTGCTGTCAGCAGACACCGCCGCAATGTTAATGGTGCGGAATCTGACCGCAGCGGTGGCGGTCCCATCCTAATCGGGTATGCGGGACCACCACATGCATGGCGGACGGTCCCAAACACTGCTACGATGGCGGGCGGACCAAGTCCGCCCGCCATCGTAATCAGCCCCTAAGTTCTTCAGACAAAGTAGGGACGACTGCCTGTGCAGAGTCAAGTATGGCATTCACATATCTGCTTAACAGGCAAGTGGCTATGTTTGATTTGAGAGCCATGGTCCCAGCTGAGAACATATTTTTGGTGAAGAGCTTCAGTTTCTTTGACTCCCGATCTGATGGAGTGGAAGGAAAAGAACATGGAGTCAGTTTTGAGGAACAAGAAGCCTGTACCATTAAACTCTCTGGAGATGGAAGAGATGAGGTCATGAAATCAGGATCTCCTGGGTCTGACCTTTATCACCTAAAAATTGTTCTTGAGGCTGGTGTAGAAGTGGTCAGCTTCTCCCATATGGCAAGTATGAATTCTGTTAGGGCATCAAGAATGGAAGTAGGGTTCACCCGTGTGAGATGTGGCATGTAAGACTTCAGTGAGGATATTAGACTTCACCTCAGTAGATGGTAAGTCAAGTGTGTATGCTGCCCTTCTTATCACAGTGCGATATGAAGAGCGTCTGTAGCACAGTAGGAGTCAATTGTGACGCTGAGGAAAAGTTGAGTCGAAGGAGACGGGCTTGGAACTAGCAATGGAGGCAACATAATTTCCACTGTCAATCCCACCGGCACTAAAATCGGGTTTGGATTTGCCCAAGATACTTGTGGTAGAGGAAGAAATGCAGTGCAGGGAGGCAGTTGTAAGGACGTCCTCCCAGCAAATAGTCCATAGGACCCATGGAGCCAACTAGCACACCAGAGGGGATCATGACACAAGAGAACATGCTGAACATAGCATTCAGAAATGCACACGGATCTGTTCCCAGTGTTGGAAACTCTGGGTAAGGTTGGCTGGTCTGGGGCTTTGGATTCAGCACCAAGGGTGGTACAGTGTCGGGAGCTGGGACGGCGTTGAATGGAGTCACAGGGGTGGGATCCTAGGAGGGATCTTCCATCAGATGTTCTTGATCCGATGCCAGTTGAGGCGACTTACTTCGGGAGGCATGGCATCGAGATTTGGCCTCTTCTTCTTTTTGTGTTTTTTACTGTAAGACTTCAAAGACAGCGGCGATAGAGACTTGGACCTTGGTCTCGGACTTCCAACATCCTCAGCATTCATTAAATGCTCTGGCCATAAACAGCTTGGCCCAGTGCTTAATTTGAGCCAGTGGTTTCCGGTGCTCAGCACCGGCACTTAATTGTCAACACCGGGACTTATGACAGCCAGCCACATGGTGTTTGTCCAATTTGGTGATGAACACAACAATAGTTGGTTAATAATTCTATGTATATTAAAAATGACTAATACCTGCCACCCAAAGCTACAAAAATAGGTTGGGTGGCAGGTATTAGTCATTTTTAATGTATAAAAAGTCTGAATTGTCATTAGTAGTGCAATGATTGGTGCAAGCTGCTGTGTTCTCCTGACAAGGGCCCTGGCACTTATTTCTTTACAAATTAAGTACTTGGCCTCGAGTTCTTTGAACACCTTGGAATTTATTTTCTGGCAGGGCATGCAGGCATCAACGTCGCAAAAGAAAACTGCACTTAACTTAAAATGAAGGAGAAATTGTCGAATAACGATCTACACTCCTCATTAGAGTTGAAGAGCTCCGGAACACATCGATAGTGCAGAAAAAAGAGAACTGATGTCAGCACACTGATGGGGGCACATTATGACTCTAGTGATGTCACAGGGTGCCATGTGCGGCACTAAGGTCGAGTTGACAGCCCCTACTGGCGTGGGAGAGCTATTGAAAAGTTACCGGATCCAGACTGGCACCTGGGATAATCAAAAGCTGAGAAATCTGCAGGTAGAAGATTCCATCAAAAATACTCTTTTAAAGTGGGTGGGGGAAGCAACATGGAGGGCAGGGGGCCCAAAGCAACAAGGAGGGTGCAGATGAGGGGAATCAACACGAAGGGTGATGGGGTTAAGCAAAACAGAGGAGGTGCGAAAGCACACAACACAGAGAGAGAGCAACGTTGAGCTGGGGGTAGAAGCACATGTGTGAGAGAGCAGCGCGGAAGGAGAAGCGCACAGGGGTTAGGACATCACGGAGGGTTGGGAGGAGATGAAGCACACTGGTGAGAGAGAGCAACAAGGAGCTAAGTGGAGAGGGGAAGAGAAGTACACTAGGGAGACAGCAGGAAAACACATGCACAATTATGGAGTGCTTAACCAAAAAGAAAAATGGAGTGCTTGAAGTGTAAGCAGTGTAAGGATACAAGTAATGAGGGCATGCTCAGGGGGAGGGACAAATGCAAAAAGACAAAGGAAAGCCCACACAAGATAATTAATAAAAATCAAGTAAATGAGAGTGCTGTCTGGTAGGCGAGACCTAAAAAAGAGGAAGCCCAACCTATTTAGCCCTTCATCCCGGAATCAGAGTTTTGCATTACTGCCCAATTCTCAATCAACTTAAAGTCTCAAGACCAACCATAAAGCCTGGTGTGAGAAGCTAGCCTGGTATATGAGATACACTTATGTAAGTGGACACCTTGCACCAGTCCAGAAAACCCTTATGGTGATTTAAGAGGTCTTAGACAACCTTAGAAAGCTCTCTAAGTGGTAACTGTGGAGAGCAGCCTTCAGGCTTAGTCCAGAAGGAGTGTAAAGCAGCTTGTTTTACCAGAATGCAATCTTATAGTATAGATTAAGTGAAAAAGAACCACACCAAGTATTTATAAAAATATGTATTTAATATATAATACTCTCTAGAATGTTCAAGTATCTCCAACATGGAGATAAACACAATGCACACAGTACTTTAGTTAGAAATACAGTAAATAGCACAATATACACAGTGGACCCCGGGGAGGGGCAAACCATATATTAAGAAAGTAGTATAAGAACCACGACTCGAGTCAGGACGATGTCGAGAGGATGTAGAATTGCTGGGGACCCACAGAACCACCCAAGGTAAGTAGATAGGGACCCCATGGAGAGCGTGTGCAGTGTGGTAACACGACCGCGTGCTCCGTACAAGTCTATGTGCAAGTCGCGGTTGGATTTTTAAAGATTAGAGACCCATCCCAATGGACCCTGAAGAAACCCCTTGGAAGTCAGAAGGTTGGAGAGCCACCCCAGCCGTGGATACCCTAGTACCCACGTTACCTACACCAGGGACGCCGGGTGCATAGGGGTGAAGTGGTGTCGGAAACTGCCGTTGAACCCAATGGAGGACTTTAGGAAAGTGCAGCTGCTGGAACAGGAGAAAGTGTCAGTGGGAATCCAAACGTGGATTCTTGAAGAGGAGTACCTGAAAGCAGAGGGGACAGTGTCTATGTCACTCGGAAGTGACCAGGAGACTTGGAAGACAAAGGCCCTCCGATTTCGGGTGCTTCAGGGAAGATGACGATGACCTTGACTGTGCAACTGCGAAGACCAGGCGACGCTGAGGATGACCAGGACCTAGATACGAGCTGCCCACGAAGGATGTCGAGTGCTGAGGGGTCGGTGTCCGGCGGGATCACCAACAAGCCTTGGCAAATGCAGTCCATGCAGGAAGTCAAGAAGGTGCAAAGTTGGGACCAGCAAGGTCCAGGGGACTCACCACAAGCAGGGTAGGCCCCAAGCAATCAGGGGAGCCCAAAGGAAACAAAGGTGACCCTCAAATGGACCCACAGGCCAGAGGCACTGGAGTCGCGAGAGGACCTCGAGCAGCTCACCAAAGGAGTGTTGGAATAAAAATGTTTTAGCTGAATTTTTCATGCATTGTACGTCTTAAGGTAGCATTCGCGGCACCATTTTCTTTTCAGCTGCCATTTTGAGCCATGATCGAAACTAACTTCTGTCTCTCTGCCCCAGCTGAAAGCAGCTGCGATAGTTTTTGTTCTTGCTGTATTAATGAATACACTGTTCTTGTTAGTGCATACCTTTCCCACTAGATAGGCCTGCTCCCACCCTGAGAGCGGCGGGCACAGGCAGAGTGACCTTGGCGCTGAGATAGCATGTACCCGGTCTCAGGATCGAAACTCATCCTTCTGTATATCCTTTGTTCGTCAGCTACCAACTGGAAATTTCCAGCCAGGGCGTGTCTTTATTGGTTCTGAATTGTACATAATGTATTGCCATGCTTGCTGAAGTCAGTCCCTCTGCAGCAATCCAAGGAGGCTGGTCAGACCGGACTCCGCTTGAGTGTACCTGAATAAAATATACTTGGTTTGTATTCTCTACTGTCTGATCGACTCTTCATTTGTATGGAAGGCTGAGAGGTGGTCGTGAGTGACCCGGGTGACCCTAATCGGGTCACTTCCTTCAGTTGGCGCCCAAACAGGGACTCCATCAGGTGACCCATCCTCGCCCGCGGACGGGTGAGGAGGTCGGGCCATCGTCGGGTCGGACGGGCGGACCACGGATCCCTGCACGAGAGAGTCCTGAACTCGCAGCTGCCCCGTCTGTCTGACCGGTTGGTGCCTCGCCCAGTGGTCATCCCGACTGGGGTCCTGAACGGCGAAACCCTTGGATCTGACCGCTTGGTCAGAAGAGTCGGCATTGGAGAATACATTTGTTTGACCTGTGTGCACCAGCTGAGTTTGTTTTGGTTCTTTGTGGATATGGTACCATTTTGCTTTGTCTTGGGTACGGTCTGAGGACCGATTTTGAATTGTCTTTGGTACTGTCTGAGGACCGCTTTGGATACATAGGGGCCGATTCCGATCTCGGTCGGAGGCGCACCCAATACCATTCGGTCGGGAAAAAAGCCATGCGAAAGCCTGTTTCCCGACCGATCCGTACAGCACACCGAACGAGTAAGTACGATGCGCACAACAGCACAGAATCCGGCCGAGCCGTACTCACCCAAACCAGGTCCTGTTCCCCGACCGAGGCGAATCTGGAAACGCCGAATCGAGTCGCACGGAAGGAAAAATGCAGCTCCGTCCGGCCGAACGAGTACGATGCGCTTTCCGTACGCGCCGAACCCGTCGCTACACACGGCACGTCAAAGCATCCGGGAGAGGCGCACATAAGCTCCGATTCGCGCCACAACACGATCCACGGCTACGAGACGAACACGCCAGCGACGAGGCGAAGCGACGAGGACGAGGCAAAGCGACGAGGACGACGCGAAGCAACGAGAAGGACGAACGACACGAACCAACCATGAATCCCTTCGTCCCGATCATACCAATATTCTACATTTACTACCGGAACAGGCACGGACGCGTACGGCGCAGAAGGTAAGTCAGATACCAACCACAAAACACATACAACACGTACACGACACATCACACACACACAGAGGGATGCAGAATATACTTACACCAGCAACAGCAGCACCATAGGGGCGGGATGCCCATCACCAATGCCACATATGCACACAGGGGCCTGAATGCGCACCACCACCCCTAACCAGGGAGGGCTGGATGCCTACCACTACTACCACCCTTAGCCAGGGGGGGCTGGATGCCTACCACCACCCTTAGCCAGGGGGGCTGGATGCCTACCACTACTACCACCCTTAGCCAGGGGGCTAGATGCCTACCACTACTACCACCCTTAGCCAGGGGGGCTGGATGCCTACCACTACTACCACCCTGAGCCAGGGGGCTGGATGCCTACCACTACTACCACCCTGAGCCAGGGTGGGCTGGATGCCTACCACTACTACCACCCTTAGCCAGGGGGCTGGATGCCTACCACTACTACCACCCTCACCCAGGGGGCTGGATGCCTACCACTACTACCACCCTCAGCCAGGGGGCTGGATGCCTACCACCACCCTTAGCCAGGGGGGCTGGATGCCTACCACTACTACCACCCTGAGCCAGGGGGGCTGGATGCCTACCACTACTACCACCCTTAGCCAGGGGGGCTGGATGCCTACCACTACTACCACCCTCACCCAGGGGGGCTGGATGCCTACCTTTACTACCACCCTCACCCAGGGGGGCTGGAGGCCTACCACCACCCTTAGCCAGGGGGGCTGGATGCCTACCACTACTACTACCCTCACCCAGGGGGGCTGGATGCCTACCACTACTACCACCCTCACCCAGGGGAGCTGGATGCCTACCACCACCCTTAGCCAGGGGGCTGGATGCCTACCACTACTACCACCCTCACCCAGGGGGCTGGATGCCTACCACTACTACCACCCTGAGCCAGGGTGGGCTGGATGCCTACCACTACTACCACCCTTAGCCAGGGGGCTGGATGCCTACCACTACTACCACCCTCACCCAGGGGGGCTGGATGCCTACCACCACCCTTAGCCAGGGGGCTGGATGCCTACCACTACTACCACCCTCACCCAGGGGGCTGGATGCCTACCACTACTACCACCCTTAGCCAGGGGGGCTGGATGCCTACCACTACTACCACCCTCAGCCAGGGGGCTGGATGCCCTACCACTACTACCACCCTTAGCCAGGGGGCTGGATGCCTACCACTACTACCACCCTTAGCCAGGGGGGCTGGATGCCTACCACCACCCTTAGCCAGGGGGCTGGATGCCTACCACTACTACCACCCTCACCCAGGGGGGCTGGATGCCTACCACCACCCTTAGCCAGGGGGGCTGGATGCCTACCACTACTACCACCCTCACCCAGGGGGGCTGGATGCCTACCACTACTACCACCCTCACCCAGGGGGGGCTGGATGCCTACCACTACTACCACCCTCAGCCAGGGGGGGCTGGATGCCTACCACTACTACCACCCACACCCAGGGGGGGCTGGATGCCTACCACTACAACCACCCACACCCAGGGGGGGCTGGATGCCTACCACTACTACCACCCTCAGCCAGGGGGGGCTGGATGCCAACCACTACTACCACCCCCACTCATAGGATGGACAATGCATGACACAACCAGCACACCACAACCTAGGGAATGCAAGAAGAAGACATCCCCCCAACACCATGACAAGCGTGTGTAGACTGTGTCAAATGCCTACAACACCGAACATGACTTTGAACATACAATGTGACCCCCTAGCACATGTGCCACACATATATGTGTGTGGCACCCACAATGCAAGCAGGCCATGACCATTGTGGCAATGGGGTCCAAACCCCCATCACCACAGTGACCAAAAGGTAAGTGTGGGGTCCATAGCTGAAGCACATTTTGAACATTGTGGCAATGGGGTCTAAACCCCCATCACCACAGTGAACAAAAGGTAAGTGTGGGGTCCATAGCTGAAGCACATTTTGAACATTGTGGCAATGGGGTCTAAACCCCCATCACCACAGTGACCAAAAGGTAAGTGTTGACAAAGAAAGAGGTGCAACTGCCAAACTGCATGGATGATTCCTGGTCACAGAACAACAAACACATCAGTGGCAAAGTAGTGTATGTGTCCCATTGCAACATAAATTGGGGGAGCCAAATACTGCAGTGCAAATAAGACATACCTTTGGCCATGTGCAGACAAACAACACCCATGGGGGCTGACACCGTCAACAATCATCAATGACACAATGACAGAAGTGACCATCAGAATGCAGACCCACATATTTGCACCAATGGGCACACAAATGCAGATACCCTGTGGAGACTGCAGATGTGAGGTGAACAGATACCATACCATGGCAGCAATGGGACACACAAACCATGATCATTGTGCTGACCGATGACCTAGGAGTCCCAGGGACAGCAGGGGAAACCCACCAAACTACATACAGCCAATGGCACACCCAAGATATGCCAATGCAGTGGTGCAGATGCACAAACACAAACAGGCAGACCCACACTGCACATCATACACAACAGGTGAGGGGGGTGCCAGTGTCCCGAGCCAACCACACAACACATGAGGAGACCTGAATACCAATCATACAGATGTGCATACAGTGCCACACAAAGGTAACTCATGGATCCAAATCCCCTATGTGGGCAAGCAGGCATTGTCAGATGAGAGGGAGCACAAATCACACATGTCACACAGGCACGTAGGGACAGCAACTGACACAGCAAGACACAGACACACCACAGCACCACCCCCAGGGCCCCCACAATGTGGTGACCCTGGGCTGCATTACAATCCCACTGTGATGACAAAGCTAAATGTGGTTCACACTGTGAACCACAGTCATGTGTCCTGAGCAACTAACTACCATCACACCTACACAAGCACAAATCAAACAGCATGGCCAGTAAGCCAAGGCCAACATGGAGGCAGGGGCCTAGCCGGGCAACAACTCTCATCTGCACACACTCAACACCACACCCCTCGACCTCCAACAATGTGCAGCAGTGAAGTACACATGCACTGGTGACATTGCACATGCACCCATGACTATTCCAGGGTGGTGGGTGGGAACCAAGGTGCAGAAACACATCACACATGGCCACTCAACAAGACTCCTGAATGTCTGACACACTGCACACTACGCTGTACATGGACATGACGGCAATACCACACCAACCAATGGGATCCCAGCCACAGTCACACACCAATGAAGAAGCCAAGGTCACCCACAAAGACCACACATAGACAACAAACAACATTGCAGTCCGGACCCTGAGGAGTGCCAGCAGTCACACACACAACGTGTCACAATCACTGAAAGATAACACAAACTGGAAATCACATGACAGGGGCAAACAACAAGTGCCAAGGGGAAACCTGACTGTGACCCATCTGCGTCTGCACACAAACTCAGCCCTGACAGCAAACACACCTATGGGTGACACCCTGATGACCAGTAATGTGCCATGCACCCACATCACAGAGAACTCAGGGAGAAGACTTTGGGGGAACATAGCTCAACTCAGCTAGCATCACAAACAGGTACAACACTAGGGATCACAGCATGCACAGCTAAACGGAAGTGAACACACAGACATGCACATACAACACACACCTTGGGCGCAGGCAATGTCACAGGAGTACACACTGCCATGAGGGGACTCCACTCCTGTGTGAGGAAAGCTGTGCCATATGTTGCCTCAGTAGGGCCCCATCATGTCAGCTGAGCACTTGGTCACACAATCAACAATTAGCACCAAATGAGGGCTCCCGTAACATCAGCCTGGTCATGGAAGTGCCAACGGAATCATCAGCACAGATCCAACACACTTGTATAGCAATGTTGCACTGACAACACAGATGAGTCCTTCCCCATTGATGCCCAAACCTGCATGTCCACTGGAGATGGCCACACGGTCAGGGAAGTAGACGAATTGAACAATGGCAGGCACAACTGATGTGCAGGGGTGGAAGCCACAGATGTGAAATAGGCAATCTAAGTAGGAAATCCCATTGCCAAATACTGAACACATGACACCCTCAGATGCTGCTATGGATGACATGGATACACCACAGGATAGGACACATTCCCCCTGGACCACATGGGTTCCTGCACAGTAACACTTCATTATCATGAGACCAAATATCACCATCACTGCAGCAAGGGCATGGTTAGCATCATCAACATCATGTACATCAGAAGCAAAAGCACTAGAGAACAGAAAGTTGCTTTATTCAGCATATGTGGCATTAAAAGTAGAAGTCCGGTAGAAAATAAACAAAGGCCAATGGCCAGTCCATCAACAAAGTCACAAGTGGGTGACAGTGGCAGATGCCACCCTACACATGCCTGCACAAAACCAGGGACAATCCACTAGGGGGTCAACCGGGGGGTAGGCCAGGCACCGCAGGGACAGGATCAGGGCTCACCAGGAGGAAGCAGGGAAGGGGTGGTGGGTGCTGGAGAGCCACTGACAACTGCAGTGGAGGTGTCTGACATGGTGTGTGCCGGCACAACTGGGGGCATGACTCAGATGTTGTGGGTGCCGGCACGACTGCAGTGGACCCTGCAGATGGAGTGGACAGGTCCGCCACTGCAGTGCCCAAGTCAGACAGGGTGGTAGTGGACTCCACTGCAGTGCCTACCACCAGGGGAGGAGAATGGGGAACAGGCAAGGTGGGCTGGACAGAGGGGGAGGACACCCTCACCACATCAGTGGCACAGACAAGCGCAGCGGGGGTGTGGTGCCGGGAGAGCAAGTGGCAGGGGAGAAGGCCGGATCCTCTTGGGGATGGTATATCTGTGGGTGGGGGAACCTGGGGCAGGGTGTGGTGGGGGCACCTGTGGAGTGGGGGCCTGAGGGATGGAGGAAGGAGACCTGGTGCTTGAGCTGCAGGGCGGCGGCGGGGTCTTGCTCTTACCACTCCGGGGGGACTTGCGGGTGGGGGCCTCAGTCTGGCTGCGCCTGGGGAGGGTGTCCGGGGGCGAGGGCACTCTGCTCCGTGTGGGGGCTTCCTCTTCCCCCTGGATGCTGGAGCAGCTGGATCAGAGGGGAAGAGGCCGAGGTCACTGAGGAAGAGGCGCTGGGTCTTTGGGGTTGCAGGTGAGGCAAGGGAGGGTGTTTTGGAGGGAGAGGCAACTGAGGACTGCGCAGTGCCCGTGGATGCGTGTGTGTGTACCAGGGCCCCATCCCCTGTGAGTCTGGTTTCAGTCCCCTGACTGTGCGTGCGTGTGCGTTTTGTTTGTGGCGTGTGTGTCTGTGTGCTGGACGTGTGTGTGCTGGTGTGTGCCTGTGCCGGTGTGTGTGTGCTTGGGACGGGTAAGGTGCTGGGGAGTGTGGATGGAGCAGAGGCAGGAGGGGTGAGGGACTGTCTGAGGAGGGACACTGCTGCCGTCAGGGAGGAGTCCATGGACCTATTGCCCCTCTGTAGGTCAGACATGCCCGATGAGATGCCCTCCATGAACGACACCAGCTGAGTCAACAGAGCGGTGTGCGCATGGAGGACACTCAGCATGGCTGTCTGCCCTACATGGAGCTGGCGAAGGAGGTACACAGACTCCTCACTCAGGGCAGCAGGGGACACAGGGGCAGGGGGTGCGGTGCCTGGGCCAAAGGAGACACGCTCCCGAACATGGGAGCCTCCACGGACCTGGGGAATGGGAGCCGATGGGAGGGCGGTGGTGGTGCTGGTGGTGGCGGGGACAGCAACACTAGCTGGGGTGTGGTGGCTGCTGACACCCGCCTCCATAAGGGAGTCATCCTCCGAGTTGCTCTGGTCCTCAGCTGAGGTGGATGGTGCTGAGGACTCCTCGGTGTGGCTCCCCTCGCCCTCCGTGCCACTGGGTCCCTCCGACCACTCCTCGGCTGCTGACCCAGTCTGGCTCTCTGGCTCCTCCTGGTCCGTGGAGCTGTCCCCTTCCGTGGCCGTGGATGTATCTGCAAACAATGGGGAAACAGACAGACATCAGTCACCTGCACCAAACGCACACACCACTGTGAGCACAGCACATTACAGAGCAAGCCCTGGCATCATTAGTTGTACATTGCTAAAAGTGCCCTAACTGAACAGGAGAAGCCAATTGTCAGTCTGATGCCAAGCATGGCACTCACATCCCACATGGCCTTGCACCCATCTGTCTGGTGTCTGTTGGATTGCAACACCCCAGTGTGGACACATGCACCAAGTACACAGTAGTTGGACAGTGCAGAGGACACGGTGTGGCATGTGGACATGCACACATCACAGCTCTTGCCACTGAGTCAGTACAGGTTTCCGGGTGAAAGGGATGCCCAGAGTCAAATAGGAAATGCATGTGATGCATACCAGCGACAGACACCATAATGCACCCATGTCCTGATAGCCATCGCCACAATGGTGTGCATGTAGCACATGTCACTCCCCTGCAAGACCACCAATAAGTAGACACATGCCATGGCAGAGGCATGACTGCTAAGTCATACATCACTGTCTCAGTGATGTATGACTTGGCAGCCAGACAACAACACTATGCACTGTGTCACAATAGTAGGTCATGGGGAATGCAAGTCCTGGAGCTGCACAAGTGCACATGTACATCCCCCACACAACACATCATCTTAACCCTCATCTGTCCAGGTCATACCTATTGGACATATGGGAGACCTGTGACACTACCCTCTGAACCTGAGCCCCTCACAATCTGCTGTGAATGGGGAACAGCTGCCTGAACTTCACATTCGCATACCCCAGTCTGCACGGGCAGCTGATCAAACACCTATGTGACACACAAGTATCGTCTCCTATGGTCACATCTCCAGGGGCATGCTGAGCCCCTACCAAGAAACACCCCAGCAGTCCTGGCAACTAATCCACAGCACACTGACAC
The DNA here is from genome assembly GCA_963921515.1 of Calotriton arnoldi. Classification (NCBI taxonomy): domain Eukaryota; kingdom Metazoa; phylum Chordata; class Amphibia; order Caudata; family Salamandridae; genus Calotriton; species Calotriton arnoldi. The sequence goes on along the minus strand of CAWUFW010011641.1, from coordinate 397,186 downwards.
AGAGGCAGACACCTGAGGGGTCAAATCACTGCGCACAATGTGTCAGCTGATACACGGGAGTGGGAGTACAGAGTGCATTGCATGGCCTGGAGTAGGCATGACTGTCCTGCTCCACATGAATGAGGGATGAGCCCTGGACAGTGGATAGCTGGCTATGTATGTGTGACACACGTAATATGCACACTCCTGGGGCCCAAACATTGTTCCCACCCGCTGCATGGGCGTGTGCCACATACCCCAGGCACATGTGGTGGCTCAGCACAGCAAGTGGACCGCATATCAAAGCAACACGCAGATTACATGTCCGAACACAGGCGTAGTGTGAACAATGGACCCACCCATGATGCCCACAACAGAGTTAGGGAAACAGATGCTGTCCCCCACCTTTAGTGAAGCAAATTGCAAGGACACAGTCCCAAGTGACACAATTCCCTGAATGTAAGGGCCACACCTGGGTATCAGATGAGCAGTGGGCAGTGCACAATAGAGGGACATGGCTCCTGGACAACATGACTGCTGCACTGTGGCAGTTGAACCAGGCCAAAGGAGGGCACACAGCATGTAATACAGAGTTCACAGTGCAGTCTTTGACTCACCCCTCCTTGCTGCTGTCTGGCCTTCAGCTGCCCATCCAGGTCTGGAAACACCACCGCCAGGATCTGGAGCATGTGGGGGTCAGGGTCCGTGTTCCGCCCCTCCTGCGAGGAGGCGACAGCTTCAGCTGGACCCGTGCAATCCTCCGGGTCCAGCCCCGAAGGTCCTGCCACCTCTTCTGGCAGTTGCGGATCCGGCGCTTGTAGACCCCCACGGACCGGACAGCCCGGACGATGTCCTTCCAGATCTCCTGCTTCCAATGGGCATTAACCTGTCAGGATGACAAAGTGAAAAGGCCATTACTACACATGCAACATATCCGTGCATGACACAGTTGTATATACATGTCTCAATCACAGGGGCACATGATGTACATAGGCAGTGCAAAGCTGCCCATGGACAGTTTGCCAGACGTCACTACATGGTATCATTGCATGGGAAGTAAAACCTTGTTCAAATGCACTGTCACTGCACCATACCTGTCCAGTGCATGTCACTACACACTATGGGGGTGACAACTACTCAGTGAGCCTGCTAGCCAGTGGCGTGCAGACTTTCAGCCTTGCTAGTCAGACAATATGCACATTCAGAAAGGCAGTGCACAGAACACTCACCTGCTCCCCTGGTGTCCCATACAGCTTGCTGTACTGTGGAAGTAGGCTGTCCAGCAGGGCCTGGTTCTCCTCAAGGCTGAAGGCTGGGGCTCTCTCCACAGTACGTGCCATTGCAGGGTCCAGAGGGGCAGAGACAGCAGCAGTGCAGTGGCAGATGTCGTCCTGGAGCATGTAGTGCAGGCAAGTGAGCTCTCAGGGGAACAGCCAGCAATATATATGTGCTGGAGAGGCAGATACTGTCCCTTGTGTCCAAAGTGATAGGTCCAAGTCGTTTGCATCTTCTGAATCTGGCCAATCCATGGAATAGCAGCACCAAAAAGCGCCCACAGCATCCTTCAAATCTTCAACTTCATGACATACATGATTTTGCAACATTGTTGTGGGTGACCAACTGAATTTCCAGCAACCGACTCGTTCGAAATTCGAAATGCGTCTGTTGCCAGGCAAGGCCATTGTCAATGGGTGCGCACCGATCGGTCCATTGCGGTACAACGCGTACAGGAGTACAACGCGTACCCGCACACATTGAATGCAATGGGCCGGCCGGGGCACCGATCGGTCCATTGCAGTTCAACGCGTACAGGGGTACAACGCGTACCCGCACACATTGAATGCAATGGGCCGGCCGGGACCACCGATCGGTCCATTGCAGTTCAACGCGTACAGGGGTACAACGCGTACCCGCACACATTGAATGCAATGGGCCGGCCGGGGGCACCGATCGGTCCATTGCAGTTCAACGCGTACAGGGGTACAACGCGTACCCGCACACATTGAATGCAATGGGCCGGCCGGGGGCACCGATCGGTCCATTGCAGTTCAACGCGTACAGGGGTACAACGCGTACCCGCACACATTGAATGCAATGGGCCGGCCGGGGCACCGATCGGTCCATTGCGGTACAACGCGTACAGGGGTACAACGCGTACCCGCACACATTGAATGCAATGGGCCGGCCGGGGGCACCGATCGGTCCATTGCGGTACTGCGCGTACAGGGGTACAACGCGTACCCGCACACATTGAATGCAATGGGCCGGCCGGGGGCACCGATCGGTCCATTGCTGTTCAACGCATCACTGTACATGTGACTGGCATATGTCAGCATGCCTGTCTCAGATGGACATATGCCAGCCACAGATAGCTCCCAGGGAGTGAGGGGCACACCTACATCACGACAGCCTGTCCAAACTTTATCATAAGGCATGTAAGGCTGCATTTCCTATTGTGTGTATGTTGGTGTACATGTTGTCCTGTGGGTGTCACCCGTGGGCAGCCACCCCCAGGCTGTGCACGTGTTCATGGGGACAGGATCCTGGGTGTTACGTGTACATGACCACTGTGATGTGCAACTGTTCATATCTGTGCATGTGCCATGGTCACATTTCACGGTGGTGTATGTGTATGTCATGTCACATACCCCGTGAGTCCCATGTGGGACGGTATGTTTGAGCCAGGGTGTCCCAGTGGCACAATAGTGATGGTCCTCCACAGTCTTTGTGCATGTAGTGTTTACAATGTCTCTGATTTCATGTGCACAATGGGAGACAGTCTCCACATCCACGTTGTGTGTGCCTGGACTTTGATGTTGTGCGTGTGTGTGTCACAGACGTCCATGTCTGTCCTGCCGTGGCAAGTGGGACCACTACCTGTGGGGGTCATGGTTGTTTTGCTGTGGTGTATACATGATACTCCATGTAATGCCAGTGTCCATGTGGCAATACAGGGTCCCTGGGAATGTACCTGTCGTTGAGCTGTGGTGCCTGGGGCACATCTGTCCTCACATGTCACTGTGGGGGTGATTGTGACACGGCAGCAGGAGATGGGAACTGTGACACGGCCTCATGATATCCAATGGGCCAACCTGGGACTAATTGATGCCACCTGTTGGACCGTGTTGACAGATGTTGGCCATGTATGTACCATACATGTCCTTACGGAACTGCACACTTCATGTAGTTGTGCCTCATAATGATGTGTGTTGGGATATTGAGTGTGTTCAATGCCGCATATGTGGGGTGACTGACAATCTTGCTTACTTCTCCTCTGCACTGCAGGGCTCCTGCTGTCCATCGACCATTCCCAGACCTGGCAACAATGGTGGAACGGGACAGCATCCGACGGTACCGCTTCACCAGGCAGCTGATTGAGGATTTGGCAGTGCAGTTGTCCCCACATTTGCAGCCTGGCCGGCCGTATCCTACAGCGCTGACCCCCAAGGTGAAGGTGATGGCAGCCCTACACTTCTTTGCCACCGGTACCTTCCAACATACTGTGGCGACTGCTGGTGGGATGTCACAGACCATGTTGAGCCGTGTGCTCCGCGATGTTTTGGCGGCAATGTTGCTATTCCTGAACCGGTACATCTATTTCCCTAGACTGCGACGACTCACTGACGTGAAGAGTGACTTTTATGCCCTGGGGAGGATGCCGCATGTCATTGGCTCCATTGATGGGACACATGTGGCTTTGGTACCACCACAGGCCCAGGAGCAGGCCTACAGGAACCGCAAGCACTACCACTCGGTCAATGCACTGGTGGTGTGTCTTGCAGACATGACCATCACACACGTGTGTGCCCGTTTCCCTGGTTCAGCACACGATGCCTTTGTGATGAGGAGTAGTCGCATCTCCAGGATGATGGCACAGATGCAGAACCAGCGTGCCTGGCTTGTCGGTGTGTACTGACTTTGTGCCATTGTGTGTGATCTGATCTGTAGTATTCCGCCCACTTTTCCAAGTCAGCTAATGTGCACTTGTCTGTCCGTAGGTGACTCGGGATACCCCAACATGCCGTGGTTGCTGACACCCCTCAGGAACCCTGTGACACCAGCCCAGATGCGCTACAATGAGGCACATGGTCGGACCAGGAGAGTGATTGAGCGGACATTTGGTCTCCTGAAGAGCCGCTTCCGCTGCCTGGACAAGACCGGAGGGTCCCTCCCATATGCCCCTGCGAAAGTGTGCAAGATTATCATCGTCTGCTGCATGCTCCACAACCTGGCAGTGCGGAAGGAGTTGCCTCTCATCCAGGATGACAATGACCAACATCCGCCACCTGTGGAGGATCCTGGCCTGGACCACGATGCCAGTGACGATGATGATGATGATGATGAGGGTGATGTCCGCACACAGCTCATCACCAACTTCTTTAGCTGAATGTGAGTATCCTGAGGTGTCATGTCAATGATGTGAGTTGGCATGATGTGTAGGTGGTGCTCTGGTGCTGTTGGAGTGTGTCCATGGGCTACTTGACTGGATGTGTGTTGCGATGTGTGCTTACAGGTGGGCTGTACTCCCCAACAGTGTTGACATGCTAACTTGGTTCTGGGTGGGTATCTTGTAACATGTATTGTGCATGAGTTTTGCTGTTCTGTCCTGTACTCCATTGCTTTTGACTGTGTGTCATTTCTGTCCTTCACAGGGTACTTTCAGATTCGTTTGGTCAACTGTGTCCACCGACGACGTGATTGCACTTCCAGGCTGGTAGCTGTTGTGTCCCTACATGTGATGTGCGCCACACCCATGGACTTCCTTCCGTCTACAGTTGTTGACTGTGTGCCCGCTGCCAGGTGGGATTACCTTGCATCTGTAGTGGTTACGACATGTTGCAACTGTGTAATAAACCTGTGCTTCACTTTGTGATGTGCGTTGTCTGTGGTCACACATTTGACTGCCATTTGCTTACTGCACCTGTGGGCTACTTGACTACAACTGGGAATGGGTGTGGTGTCTGTGCATTGCACCGTCTTCCCTGGCAACATCAGTGTAGGCAATGAGTCAGATGGCCTAGGTGTGTATGTGTTGTGTAGCCCTGGTGGTGTGTCTCCCTCATATGTGTCACGTTGCCTTTACTCACATGCCTGTGTTGTCCTTGCTGTTGCAGTTCGCATACACAGTGTAATTTTGCAGTTCATCATCCCCATAACAGCACCCACGTTGGAATCACAACAGAGGCAAGTATGGTGTATTAGTGTGTTTATTGTGATACATTTGTGTGAATAGTGCATAGGATGGGTAGTGCTGTACATAAATCTTGCAATCAGAAGTTCCTAGGTGAATTGAAAGTCCTGGTAGACAGAATCCCCAGTATCGGGCCACAGTTGTCTGACACATTGGTCCAACTTGTACTCCCCATGCAATGTGTGGGAGTAGTGTTGCCGTCAACAGGGTGAACAGTCTGTGCACAAAGGTGAACATCCAGAACAGGTTCAGGCTTCCTGGGAGTTGCGCTTGGCCATCGGCCTCTCACTTGCTCCTCCTCGGACGTCCCCTCTTCTTGGGGGGGGCCCTCAAGTACAGGCTGCTGCGGTGCAGGGGACTCTCCGCCAGAGTCATCCTCCCTCCCTGTGGCAGTTGCAGTTTGTTCAGCACCAGATGTTGTTGGCACACAGGGAGGTGTGGACTGGTTGCTGTTCATCTGGCAGAGGCATTGTAAAATGTCCCTGTGCACCGCCGTCATCTCATGCAGTGCATCCCACTTGGACTCCACGCGGGACATGTGTGAGTCCACGCGGGACATGTGTGACTCCACGTGGGACATGTGAGAGTCCAAGCGGGCATGATGGGCAGCCTGCTGCTGTTTCATGTCTCTGAGGAGCCCCACTACCTGGCTGAGGTCTCCGGTGCTGGACTGGTACGCATCAGCTATGCGTACCAGTTGTGGGTCATCATGCACACCAGCAACCTCTGCAAGCAGCGACCTCTGTCTCCCACCCCTCCCACCACCCCTGCTGACATGTGCAGTGCGTGCAGTGGCACGCACAGATGACCCTGGTCCACCTTGGGGGTTGGTGGTGGTGGTGGTGTCCATGGCCCCAGGTTGGTCCAGGGTCCCTGTGCTGGTGTTGCTCCTTGTTCTGTCCATGTCGGCAGGGATGGTATTTGTGGTGACAGTCGTTGGAGGGGTGGGTGCAGGGGGTGCAGCTGGTGGTCCTGCTGGTGCTGCAGCTGGTGGTCCTGCTGGTGCTGCATGTAGACTTGCACCGGATGTGCCAGGTTGGTCTTCTTCGTCCGAGGAGGGCAGAGGCTGTACGACGCCAGTGAGCTCCGCATCCTCTTGAGCCTGGGACTGGGACTCCTCAGCGTCTGCTGCTGTGTCCCCATCATCACCTGTTTTTGGGAGACACACACAATGTATGTTATGTTTCTGCAGGCATCAATGGTTGACACACATGACAGTTGTGACTGTGCCTCTGGGTGCGGGCCTGTACATTGCATTGTCCTAAGTCGTCACAGTCAGGGGTTGATATTGGTGTGGCACATTGTCCTGCATTATTTGGGCATTTCTATGTATTTTTTGGGGTGTGAACATGGTCTGCATTGGTTGTGTTTGGTTGACAGCCGGCCCTCCTTCCCACCCACCCAGCCAGTCAGTTATCCCACCATGGACTGTGCTTGCATTGCAGGGAGTGGAAGTTGTCTCTCAGGATGTCAGTCAGTGGTGTCCTGCTGTTTGTTGGTGCACAGTTGCCAGCAGGGCCTTGTGCTCCCCACAGCAGTAGCCAGTGTCAGCCATCTTGTGAGTCCTTCTCCACTTCCTGTGATGTGAGCATGGTTCAGGGTGGTGTTGATGGGACAGTTGTGGGGGTGACCAATATCAGTGACTACGACTCCCATCATGCTATTGCCTCCACCCCCTTCCCAGCATGCCCATGCTTCCTTCCTTTTGACTCTGCTTCCCTGTGGGGTGGGCTGGCTGTGCTGACAGGATGGCTGGGAGTGTTGTCCTGGCAGTTGTTTGGCTAAAAGTCCCAAGAGTGTCCCTGTGCTTCACACAACATAACCCAGGGTGGTGGTTCTTTGTGGGATCTTGTGTTAGGATGGGGGCATTGCATTCTACCAGGTGGGTTCTGTGGAGTTTGTGTTGGGGAGTGTGTGAGGGGAGGTGCTTGTGACTATGGTCAGTGCTGCAAGTCCTCCTTCCCACCCAGCCAGCCAGATATCCCACCATGGAACGTGCTTGCATTGCAGGGAGTGGAAGTTGTCTCTCAGGATGTCAGTCAGTGGTGTCCTGCTGTTTGTTGGTGCACAGTAGCCAGCAGGGCCTTGTGCTCCCCACAGCAGTAGCCAGTGTCAGCCATCTTGTGAGTCCTTCTCCACTTCCTGTGATGTGAGCATGGTTCAGGGTGGTGTTGATGGGACAGTTGTGGGGGTGACCAATATCAGTGACTACGACTCCCATCATGCTATTGCCTCCACCCCCTTCCCAGCATGCCCATGCTTCCTTCCTTTTGACTCTGCTTCCCTGTGGGGTGGGCTGGCTGTGCTGACAGGATGGCTGGGAGTGTTGTCCTGGCAGTTGTTTGGCTAAAAGTCCCAAGAGTGTCCCTGTGCTTCACACAACATAACCCAGGGTGGTGGTTCTTTGTGGGATCTTGTGTTAGGATGGGGGCATTGCATTCTACCAGGTTGGTTCTGTGGAGTTTGTGTTGGGGAGTGTGTGAGGGGAGGTGCTTGTGACTATGGTCAGTGCTGCAAGTCCTCCTTCCCACCCACCCAGCCAGCCAGTTATCCCACCATGGAACGTGCTTGCATTGCAGGGAGTGGAAGTTGTCTCTCAGGATGTCAGTCAGTGGTGTCCTGCTGTTTGTTGGTGCACAGTTGCCAGCAGGGCCTTGTGCTCCCCACAGCAGTAGCCAGTGTCAGCCATCTTGTGAGTCCTTCTCCACTCCCTGTGATGTGCGCATGGTTCATGGTGGTGTTGATGGGACAGTTGTGGGGGGGCAATATGTGTGACTGCGACTCCCATGATGCTATTGGCTACACTGACTTGGCCAGCATACACAGAATTCCTTCCTTTGAGTGGTCTTCACTGTGTGTTGGTGTTGTTGTGGTGGCTACATGTCTGGATGTGTTTGTTAGTTCTATTTGTGCCACTGCCTAGCTGTAGTTGTAGTTGTGTTTGTACATGTGATGGCACAGTTGGATGTGACTTTTTTGATGGCATGTGTTGTGTTTATCTGACTGACATACTCATTTTGGGATGATTCTGTTCTGGTTGCTGTGTAATTGCTATGAGTGCATGGTTTGACTCTCCCCTTGACAGTGATGTGTGTGTGTTTTGTGGCAGTATATTGTGTACATTTGTTGTGTACTCACCAGGCTCTGGGATGTCCTCTAGTCCATATATGCTCACTGGCGGAAGGATGGCCTGCACCTTCTCCTCCCATGGCCTGAGGTATATTGGCTTGGCAGGAGGGCCACTGCCGGTGAATTGGCTGTTGATGTAGTCTTTCTTGAGCAGGTCCCGTACCACCTGTTCTGGATGTCGCTCTTTGTGCGCCGACATGGTGATTGTGCGTTCACCCTGTTGATGATCCTCTCCCACATCTTGGTTTTCTGGGAGATGGGGGTCTGTTGGACCAGTGTGCCAAACAGCTGTGGCTCTACCCTGAGGATCTCGTCTACCATGACTTCCAATTCACAATCTAGGAACTTGGGATTCTTCTTGGGGGGCATGGTGATGGGTGGTGATGGTGAGTGATGTGTGTGTTGGTGTGCAGGTGAGGGTGTGTGAGTGTGTTTTGCTGGGTGTATGTGAGGTAGGTATTTGTTGGTGTGCTGATGGTGTGTGGCTTGTGTGAGGGATGAGCTGTGGGTGTGTGGTTGCTTTCTCTTGGGTGCTGGCAGTGGAATGGCATTTGCAAAGGATCATGGTTGTGATTTGTGTCCTTTATATGGGTGGAGTTGTGGGTGTGTCTTTGTTCTCTGTCCCCACCCCCCAGTATTTATTGGCTTAGTAATTGCTTGTTTGGCCTTTTTTGTGTGATTTTTCCTTTGTACTGTCTGTGCATGTTGGAAACGTTCTTGTGACCGAGTCGGACCCTGCATTTGTCTCGTACGGTCTTCTCCGTTTCGTTCACGCTGTGTTTGTGCAGTTTTCTATGCTGCGTACGCGTCGGTCGCGGTGTTTTGTGTTACTTCGGCTCGGTTTTGTATGCGTGTCGGTCGTACGGCTTGTCCTCCGTCCGACTCGCTTGTGGTTTTCGCGCCTTGCATCGTACTTTGCGGTTTGGAGTTCGCGTGTACGTTTCGGTCGGATTTGTTCCGGGTGCGTGTCGGTCGGTTGGATTCGCGTGTTTTTCCGACCGGATTGCTGTTTTTCGTGCGGCTCGGTCGTTCGACTTGGGTTCAGTACGTGTCGGTCGGATTTTGCACGCCTTGCATCGTACTTGGCGTGTCGGGCGCCACAGGTACGTGTCGGTCGGTATAATTTCCGGATCCGAGTCGGTCGGTGCTTTTTCCGGCCCGAATCGGAATCGACCCCATAGTGTTTCTGAACACTTCACTAGGCAACATAATGAATTTGGCTTACTTTTGAAAATGCCTTGTTTTAGTCGTTTCTTGGTTTCTTGTTGTCGTTGTTGTTCTGCTGATGCTCGACTGGAAGAAAGTCAGCCAGCGCCTCCGGAAGGAATTTTGACATGTATGTAAAACATGGCATTGGCCCTATTATGTTTAGTACGTTATGGCACATATATACGAGGGACAATGCCGAGTTGCAGTGGCCGTTGACGGGCACTTTTGATGAACAAAAAATTAGTTTATTACAGGAGAAGTTGTTTGCGAAAAGAAGTAGGCAATCGATGTTTGATTCCCTCAGAACATGGCAAAAAGAGGCTAAACAGAGACGAATGAAAGCAGAGAAAGAGGCCCGGAAGGGGAGAATGAAAACATTGACTCAGAAAGCTGTAGCGCATGATAGAGAGAAACAAGAGATAGGAATTGAACGTGAAGATAGGAGGTTTCGACTGAATATTGATAAATCTTATGTAGCTCGAGAAGAGAATGATGCTTTTGTGGAAGAATTGCTAGATGCTCGACACCCACCCCCGTACGCCCCGCAGAGGGTATAACCCGCTCTTCCACAGCAGGCCCAGCTACCCGGTTCTTCTGTATCTGCTGTTTATTTCTGTCACTGTGATCAGACTGCCTTGGCCACGGCACCTCCTGCCCTTTCTCTGTCTTCGCCGTCTGTGGCAACTGCGACCTTTAGCACTCCTGCAACGCCTATTGTTTCGGCATCCCTCTCTCCAGCTCTTACACCCACGACGCAGCCGACAATGACGTTAGTGCCTGCAGTACACAGACAGAATATCGAGTTTCAAATATCGATATACAAAAATATCGAGTTTGGAATATCGTCATACAGGAATATCGAGAGCAAAAATATTGTGGTCTAGAGTATCGACATTAAGGTAAGAAATAAAATGTTAAATTTTTAGTTGTGATTAATTTTATGTTAATTAAATTTTGTGTTTTTTAGTTCTGTAGCGGGTTGTGGGTTTATAGGGGAATAGGGTGGGAAGTAATTTAATTATAATAAAGTAAGTAATATTTTTTATTTATTAGTATTTATTTAATTTAGATCATATAGTGTTAATTGTGGGAATTAATTTTTTATTAATTAATTATTAATTGGTTGTTATTTTTATTAATTAATTAATTGATAATTATGTTAATTGTGTTATTTTTTTAGGAGTGGGTTGTGAGTTTATAGGGGAATAGGGTGGGAAAGTAATTTAATTACAATAAATTAATTAATATATTTTTTTTTTTACATTTTTTTATTGAGCAGAACGTCAAGGGCAATAAATAACATATAAACACATATTAACCTTCATTGGCACAAAAAATCGTTAACTTCATCTAACCAGGCTACAAACAATGGCGCAGTAAAAATATTTCTATTTTCTTTTAAGACACAGCTATCAGAAATCCCCGAAGCAGGGTAATTACAACTTCTATAATACCAAAGTGCAAAAGTGCAAGGAAAAAGTGCAAATGCTAGTGCAAAACATGCAAAACAATCACAATATTAAAGTGCAATAGTGCTTAGCAGTATATATTTCTAATTCCTCCAGATATTTTAAACAAAAAGGACCATCGATTCAAATTCTGCCTTCCAAATAGTACTATGCCTCTGTTGGGTTTTCCACCTTGCTAAAGAACTTCCAGTTTTTTCAAATTTTCTGGAAGCTCCCACCCGTTTTGCGTAAGCTTCTTCGAAAGCCCGCGTCCTTTTCATTTTGTTCAGCCATTTGTCATAGGTGGGGACCTCCCTAGACCTCCAATTTTGTAAAATTAAGGAGCGGGCCACTGAGCAAGTCTAAAAAGAAAAGTTGCTTCGGCTTCCGTTAAAAATGCTCTATTTTTGCACACTCTAAACAGGGCAACTTCGGCCTCCGGCGTTAGCCTCTTCTCAAACGCCCGATTCAGGGCCGAAAAAATTGCCTCCCAAAAAAACCCCCAACGTAGGACATGAAAAGAAAATATGGAGCCAGCCCCCTTCTCCTTCCGCCTGACATCGGAAACACCTATCTTCGGAATACGGATATCTTTTCTTAAGTGCATTCGGGGTAAGGTAGGCCAACCACCGGGATAGAAAAGCCATCCTTTTATAATTGGCTGCTCTCAAGGACTTACTTCCGCGAAGGCATAAAGTTTCCCATTCGGGGATGGAAAATGTACATTGCGTTTCGTGGGCCACCTTTTCCAGATGGTTCTCAATCAATAAAGGTTGGCCCTGATTTTGCAATAAACGGTACCAGTTCCCTACCCCACTTAATTTGGCCCCAAAGAGCGCTATCACCAGTTTATTCGGGGTGTCAAAGATTCCTTTCATATTCTTAATAAAATAAACAATTTGTAAGTATTCAAAAATGGTAGGCCTCCTCTGGCTCCCATCCCTCAATACCACCTCCTGCCAAGAGATCATCCTATTCTGTATTGAAAAATCTCTTAGCACCCCAAGCCCGCAACCTTTCCAATATTTCAAGTGACTTGCTTGAATTTGGAGGCTGAGGCTCTTGCATTCTAGTAATTTTAAATACTGAAACCCAGAGGAACCCGTCATTTTAAAAAAAGCCTTAAGTCTAAAAGAATAGTCCTTAATTGTCTTATACCTTGTTCTTTTCGGCAATTTGGAGGTTTTTAAGAATATTAAGATCTGAGAGCCGGTTTCCTGTACCATTTTATCAATAAAAAAATGATCTCTAACGCCGTTTGAGCCCATTAAACCCGCCAATAGATCCAAGAAAGCAGCATCATAGTACGTTTTTAAATGGGGTAAAGCCAGATCTCCTTGTTCGATCGTTAATTGAAGGGATGTAAGTTTCACCCTTGGGGTTTTTTTCCCCAAACAAACTGTCTGATCAGAGTTTCCATTTCTTTAAAAAAACACGTAATAATTTTAATAGGTACGCTAATAAATAGAAAAGTGAGTAAGCGGCAGTACGGACATCTTAATAAGAGAGACACGTCCCACTAAAGTTAGGGGAAGTAAAAGCCACTGATCTAATAATCTTCTTATTCTTTCTAGTGTTCTTACATAATTCAAATTATATAACTGTTGATATTGGTTGGACACAAATATCCGCAAATATCGAATTGGATCTGACCTTGCAGCTTGCGCCCTAAGACAGGGTGGAAGAAAATTCATATTTGAATTTAACACCAAGACTTCAGTTTTATTTGGATTTATTTTATAGCCCCCAATTAATTCAAAATTACTAAATTCCCTCAATACCACTTCCAAATTATAATTATTAGGCTTCAAATATAAGATAATGTCGTCCGCAAAGAGTTTTAATTTGGCCATGTCCTGGGGCCTTAATTGCATCATTGTCACGCATTCTAATAGCCAGAGGTTCTATAAAAAAAGTAAAAAGTAGGGGGGAAAGCGGGCATCCTTGTCTTGTCCCCCGCTTAATCTGTACTGCACCTGCCCGTTTCATATTAATCACCACCTGGGCTTGGGCCCCCTGATAAATATTACGTAGCATTGCAATGACCAGGGGGGGCAAACCAAATTGGCGGAGTGCAAAAAACAGAGTATTCCAATTCACCAGATCAAATGCTTTCGCCGCATCGACCATCATTATACAGGCCGGGATAGAATTGGAGTTACAGTAATCCAGAGCCTGTATTAAAAATTCGGTATTGGCTACCATGGATCTACCTACTATAAAACCTGCCTGATCTTTATGAATTATTTCCTGTGCAGCCATTAAAAAACGCTTAGCCCACACCTTCATAAAAATCTTATAATCTGAGTTGAGGAGGCTAATAGGCCTGTATGAATTGACATCATTCGGGTTCTTGTCCTTTTTTACGAAGCAAATAACGATTGCCTCTTTGAAGGCCGGAGGAACCTGGCCACCGTTTTTAATATGATTAAAAAGTTTTTTCATATGTGGAATCAATTCTTTAAAAAAAGTCTTGTAAAATTCTATTGGGAACCCGTCTTCCCCACACGCCTTAGCCCCGGCCGTTGCTTTAATAGCTGCCCCAATCTCAGTGGTTTCAATCTCCGTTTTTAATTGGTCGATCCGAAAATCGGATAATCTTGGCATATCTACATTATCAAAATACTCGTGTATCATCCTTTTCCCCACCAGATACTCCGTGGTGTAAAGTTGCTGAAAGTGCTTTAAAAAAATCCGCGGAATTTCTTCCCTATTGGTTACATCGAATCCGGTCTTAGGATCAGTAACCTTCAAAACCAGGGATGCCTCCTGTTTAGTTTTTGTAGAACTGGCCAGCAATTTGCCGACCAGCTGACTGTCCTCATAAATCTTTTGTTGAAAAGTTCGAGAACTATTGATCTCTTCTAGGACAAAGAAGTTTCTCAAGGCCTTTCTAGCTTTCTCCAATTGCTGTGGACATGACCGGGTTCTCTGGGCGTAAGCCCTCTCCACTGCCCCCTGTAATTCAGCTATTTTCGTCCGCCGGGCACTAGATTGGGCGGCCGAAAAGGAGATTATTTGCCCGCGGGCTGCAGCTTTGAAGCCCCCCCAGATCGCAAAGGGTTCGGCCGTTTCCACATTAATCCTAAAAAATTCAGAGATCCATACTTTAAAATTCTCCACCCATTCTCGATCCTGGAAAAGGAGGCGATCCATCTGCCACCTGGATCGCTCTCCTCTCCCCGCATCGAGCATGAGCTCAAGCCCTACATATGCGTGATCCGAGAAAGGGTTGGTCCCGATATCTGCCCTTGAGATAAGAAGGGATCTAGATGTTAGGAAAAAATCTATTCGGGAAGCGCTCTGATAGCGGTGTGAGTGACAGGTAAAAGTATTCTTATCCACATTAATATTCCGCCAAGGATCTATTAATTGATACTCATGTCTCATAACCTCAAAAAAAAAAATCGTATTTGGTTTCAATTGTTTTTTATTTTTATTTGAGGTGTCTTTCTTTAAATCCTGTATATAATTAAAATCACCACCGATGATAATTTGACCAGGGGCCCCCCTTAGAAGTTCTTTAATCTTAACCAGACCTGAGGCATCGTCCGAGACTGGGCCATAGTAATTTATAAAATGTAGGATCCTCCCCTTCAACTTTGCTACTACCCAAAGCCATCTCCCCTGTGGATCGCGTTGAATTTGTTCAAATTCCCAAGGCAGATTCTTAGAAAAATAAATAGCAACCCCTCTCATGGCCAGGCCTGAGGATGCAAAAAACGTGTCTGAAAAAGCCCGAGGTACATATAATTTAGGTGAATTAGTTTTTAGATGCGTTTCTTGGAAAAATATGACATGGGGATTAGATGAAGTAAGCCATCTAATAAGCCCGCCATATTTTTGCTTGTTAAGCATTCCGTTAGCATTAACTGACAGAATATTACATTTACTAGCCATTACTATCTCTTGGATAAACTTCTTGGTAGCTAAAAGAAGGAACTTGTAAATACCACTGACTGCTCGTTTTGCTATTACTCTTTTTCCTATGGCGAACATTCCCAACATGCCCCTGCAACTGCTCATTTTACTGCTGTATCCCCCACCCAACTCCCCCCGAATCCCTGAAACCCACCCAAGAAATGTGGAGGTCCCCACAGGCCCCGCTACCCACATCTCTCCCTCCCTGCTTATGGCTCGGGTGCCCTGATCCTGCACCCTTGGTGACCTAACCCCCCTCCCACACGGAGGAAGACCCCGGTAGACAAAATTCCAACATTAATCATTTCAAATCAAAACAACTTCATCTTAAAACAGTGATCTCTCTCAAAAGCTCCTGAGCTTCCTCTACCCGCGAGAGCATATGAAATTTTCCTTTAAAGAGAACTCTTAACTTTGACTGCTGGGCAATGGATGCCTGTGCCCCCTGAGCTTTAAATAAGAACAACAATTTTACAAATTCTTTTCGTCTACGCGCCGCCCCTGCTGACATATCTGAAAAAATCCGACATTTAGTCCCTCAGTCGATGGTAAACTGTTTCTGCTGAATTGCTTTCGTTAAAATACTCTCTTTAATTCTATAATCAGCAAAGTTAATTAAAATGGTGCGAGGGTACTTAGAATTTGGGATGGGGTGGGCGGGAACACGATGGGCCCTGGTTAATGTTAGATCCCCAGAAAAGTCTGGCAGCACTTTTTGTTTAATGAATGTTTCAACCCAGCGAAGGATGTTGGTGCCCTCCTTCCCCTCAGGAACTCCCACTATACGAAGATTCGAGCGGCGTGAGTGATTTTCTAGTTCTTCCAGTTTGGTCTCCAGGGCGATCTTGTCTGCCGTCACTTCACTAATTTTCTGGATTGTGTGGCTCATCTGGTCCTCCAAGTGAGCTATCCTAGACTCTGCTTCTTCAAGCCTAGCGGGCATACCTGAGATAGATTCTTCAATTTTTTCCAGCCTATGATGAAGAACGGCTGTCTCGTGTGCCTGGGACTTTTTCATCTCCCTGATCTCTTCCAGTATGAGATTAAGCAACGTTTTCATTTCCATCTGTTGCAAGTTGGCCCTGGAAGAATTTTCTTGCAGAGTATTGGTGATTTGACTTGAGAATTCCAGGCCCTTCTCCATAGATGCGCCAGTTATTTCCTGGAGTTGCTGCCCACTCTCTAACTGTAGTTTAAGGGTGTTTTCTACAGTAGAAGACTGCTCAGGGAACGAATGCTGCTCAGCTAAAGCGCATGAATTATCCAGACAAGGGGATGAGTTTCCCACCTCTACTGGGATGGTGGCCGGGAGTATCAAGGCTGAAGATGGAGCTTCGTGGGATGGTGAAATATGCAGCCTTTCGAGGGAATTAATTGTTGTATCTTCCTCTGGGGTAGCAGACGGAGCTGGGCTTACATATGATGGACTTCGGGACACAGGTGGCTGAATACTCTTTTTGGCGAACAATGGGAAATCTTTGTGATTCGCTACCTTGTTACGCCCCAGGGTGGATTCAACAGTCAGGCCCTTCTTTGCCCCATGGGAGTCATCGATTATGGGGATGGGGTCCTCACCCCCTGGCAGATGTTCAGAATGCTCGGATTGTGACTCAAAAGGCTCTTCTGTAGAGCTTTCAAAACTGGAATTTAGTTCCAAACGATTTGTAGCGCCTGAGGCCTTTGCCACCGATGAAGCCCCCTTAGCTTGAACTAGGCGTTTCTTTGCTTTCATTCCAGTTGTAGCCTCAACCCTAGCTACCGCATTAACTTGTTTTAGGTGTCTTCCCATCTTCGTTCCTTCTCTCTTTTCTCCCTTTGGTAACCTTTAATGTCCTCAAGTTTTTCAAACTGTCTGTAAAATTTCCACTTCACCAATTTAACCTGCTTGCCAATTTCTCCAGGTTTAACAAGCGGCAAAACACCAGTCTTGATCACCACCCTGCCCTCCTTACAGCTCCTCTGCTGCTGCAGCTACTACCAAACATCGCGCTTAGCTCCTTTAAAGTCTGCCCCCCGGGCGTCAATCTTAATGAGTTGGCTATGGCGCTGGTATTTTAAATCGAGACTTCTGCCTCAGAAGACCCCCGGGCGCACCAACAGCCAGGCTTCAAAACCGGGCTCCAGAGCTCATTTTCGCGCTCTTACCCATCAAGCGCTGCAGCCTTTCAGTTTCTACCTCCGCTGTTACCAGCCTTACGCGGGATTTAAATTGATCCACTTTTCAACTGAGGCATCCGTTTTTTCCGAGTTGGGCACTCCACGTCCCTGCTCGTTTATTACTGCTAATTCGCAAGCTCAGCTCTCGGAGCTTCCGTTCTCATCACGGCGTGTCGCGGCTCCGCGTTTCTCAGACGAACGCCATTCGAATCTCCACTGCGGTCTTCACTCCAGTGGGCGGGGCCACGATCACCTGGGCTACGGAGAGGCGGGGATCTCCATAGCCGTCTTTTCCTGGATTCTTATCAGGTGGGTTTTCGACCAGCCCATTCTATGAAATCTGTCATACTCTCCGTAGTTGATGATATGAGAGTGAAAGCAGATAAAGGTCAGGCTCAGGCATTAGTTCTTTTGAACTTATCAGCAGCCTTTGACAGAGTGGACCATGACATCTTAATTGACTGTGTCAGGGCCGCTTGACTGCAGGGGCCATCATTTGATTGTCTGATATCTTTCCTCTCAGACCGTTCTCAGTAGGTCTGCCTCTCTCACTTCTGTTCTTCCAAGGTCAGACTTGATTGTGGAGTACTGCAGGGATCTTCACTATCTCCCTATTTATTCAATTTGTACATCCGTCCACTGGCGCAGACTCTACAGAAGCATAGGGAAAAAATATATAACTACGCTGATGATAACCAGCTACACTTCAATGTTTTTTTTCGTTTTTTTACTATTCGGGAAGCGGTCTGATAGCAGTGTGAGTGACAGGTAAAAGTATTCTTATCCACATTAATATTCCGCCAAGGATCTATTAATTGATATTCATGTCTCATAACCTCAAAAAACAATTTCGTATTTGGTTTCAATTGTTTTTTATTTTTATTTGAGGTGTCTTTCTTTAAATCCTGTATATAATTAAAATCACCACCGATGATAATTTGACCAGGGGCCCCCTTAGAAGTTCTTTAATCTTAACCAGACCTGAGGCATCGTCCGAGACTGGGCCATAGTAATTTATCAAATTTAGGATCCTCCCCTTCAACTTTGCTACTACCCAAAGCCATCTCCCCTGTGGATCGCGTTGAATTTGTTCAAATTCCCAAGGCAGATTCTTAGAAAAATAAATAGCAACCCCTCTCATGGCCAGGCCTGAGGATGCAAAAAACGTGTCTGAAAAAGCCTGAGGTACATATAATTTAGGTGAATTAGTTTTTAGATGCGTTTCTTGGAAAAATATGACATGGGGATTAAATGAAGTAAGCCATCTAATAAGCCCGCCATATTTTTTTATTATTAGTATTTATATAATTTAGGCTTTATAGTGTTAATTGTGGAAATTAATTTATTATTAATTAATTATTAATTGGTTGTTAATTATTATTAATTAATTGGTAATTATGTTAATTGCGTTATTTTTGTAGGAGCGGGTTGTTGGTTTATTGGGGAATAGGGTGGGAAGTAATTTCATTTTAATACATTTAATAATAATTTTTATATATTAATATTTATTTAATTTTTAATTTATAGTGTTAATTGTGGGAATTCATTTATTAATAATTATTTATCAATTGTTTGTTAATTAATATTAATTAATTAAATATTTTGTCATTAATTATGTTAATTGTGTGATGTCTTAGGAATGGGTGGTGGGGTTTATAGGGGAATAGGGTGTGAAGTATTTTATTTAAAATTAATTTATAATTAATTGATAATTAATGGTATTTAATTTATTAAAAATCAATTATGGCAATTGTGTAATTAATTTGAGATGTGAGTTGTGGGGTTTATGGTGGTAAAGGGTGTGAAGTAAATTATTTTCAAATAATTAATAAGTTGTTAATTGAACATTTTTTTAAAATTTAAAATTAGTTATGGAAATTGTGTAATGACTTTTATGTGTGTGTTGTGGTGTTTATTGGGGTAGAGGGTGGAAAGTATTTTATGTTTTATTAATTAATAATTATTTGCTCATTATTATTCATTCTTTAATTGATACATTTTTATGGTTATTGTTTACTTTTATATTGTTTGTGGATTTTGGTTTTATAGGGGTAATGTTTGGTTAGTAAATTAATTTTTATATGTTTTAATTTGATTTTTAATTAATAATATTTGTTTATTTGATAATTAATTATGTTAATTATGGAGGTACAATTTAAAAAAAAATGTAGATGTGTGTTGTGAATTGTGTGGTGTTACAGGGTAGGAAATAAAGAATATTTATTTTATGTAAGAATTAATGTTTTTGATTATGATTAATTTATTTTTTAGTTGAAAAGGAAATTTATTGAAAGTAATATGAAATAGTACAATAAATACAGAAATAGGGGTTACAATCTTAACTGTATAATCTGTTAACTAATTTGAAAAAAGTGGGGAAAAGGAGGAAGGGGAAGGAAGGAAAGGGAAGGGAAATGTGACTTATAAAATATTACTCTTAGCAGAACCACTTATATGAATATGAATAACTGCGAAAATACATAATTAAGAAGCATAGAAATTAAACAAGCAAAAATAAGTAACAATAAAAACAGTTCATGGCGGTTTAGGAACTTCTTCAATACGAGGATTGTGGGTTTGTGTTACATTTGCAGAAGCATCTAGAAAATGAGTAATAGGTGACCATAAACATTCTCGTTTTATAGCAAGGGATATGGGATGGACATATGCTCTATCTAACCTGTGGTTGTAACAGACTCCATACCACCAGGCTTGATAAGAGATGTTAGTGGTGTTTTCCATGCCCTAGTAATCTGTTGAAAGGCAACCGCAAGAAGTAGATCTACAATATGAAAAGTATTTGGATAGGACTTCCATGCCGAAGATACACTACCTAAAAATATGTTAACAAAAGTGAAGGGTATCTGTGTATGAAAAATATTGTTAATTTGATTCCATACCAGCAACCAAAAGTTATGAACAAGGGGGCAAGTGAATAACATGTGATGTAAATCAGCAGGGGATTTGTTACAGGACCAACAAGCTGGAAAGAGAGTAGGGTTTATCTTGTGCAAGGAAGTAGGAGTTAGTAATAATCTATTATAGATATAAAATAATGTTTGGATAGTATTAGCAGCCCTAGAGGATTTCCTAATCTTAATCCAAATCTTGTTCCAAGTAGAGACAGTTAGAGACAATTTGAGATCAGTCTCCCATAAAGTTTCTACCTCAGTTTTGTCGCGAATAATTGGAGAAGAGGAGAGATGTTTATAGACTTGGGATGCAGATGGAGAAAGAGACAAGAGCGGAAGAATGGTGGGAGGGGAACAGGAGGAAGGGGTATTGAATGATAAATTATTGTACGTTGACTGCATCAGCGTAATTAGAGAGGTATACTTAGATAAACAGGAATTAGGCAAAGAAAAACACGCTTGAGCAACTGAAAAAGAAATACATGTGTCATTCTGGAAAAGTTGATGAACCCAGTGAAGGCCTCTAACGTGCCATTCCTTCCAAAAGATGATTCTATGATTAATTTTAAGAAGATTATTATACCATAAAGAGGATTGCATGAAACGATCCCTAGGAGAGAGATGATCAATAAATAAGGGTTGAAGAATTTTGCAACTATTATTGAAAATAGGAAGAGAAAGAGAGAGAGGACGATGAGTAAAAGATAAGAATTCTTGGAAGGAGAAAGGATGAAGAAATTGCTTCTCGATAACAGTCCACAATGGTAATATCGAATCATCGTTGTCTTCTTGAAGTAAAAGAGAAGATTGTTTGAGAGAAAATGCGGTATGATAAGCTTGAAAATCTGGAAAATTGACACCTAATTGTTTTGGTCTTTTAAGTTTAAGTAAAGACATACGAGGTTTCTTATTATTCCACAGAAATTTCGATAGTATAGAATAAATTATTTAAAAATGTGAATTAGGAATGTTTAAGGGAAGATTGGAGATATAAAAGAGTATTATAGGGAGGATTCCACCTGGACGTAGCATTTTTTAATAGCATTTGTAATTCCTTTAAATTAATTGTAACGGATTCTTTAATAGAAGATTTAAACCACAGACCTAAGTATTTTATTTTATCTGGGTTCCAACGAAAACCAGAAGAAAGGAAATCTACGGAAAAACATAATGTATTTAATGGGAGAATTTCACATTTGTCGGAATTAAGTTTATAACCAGAAACAGCGGCAAAGGACTCAACTTCCGATAGGAAGGCCGGTAGAGAGGACAGAGGTTGTGATAGAAAAAGCAGAATATCATCAGCGTAAACAGAAAGTTTTAATTGATTAGAGCCGTATTTAAAACCAATAATGCTCGGATTTGAGCGGATTTTAATCAGAAAGGGTTCAAGAGCTAAAATAAAAAGAAGAGGAGAAAGAGGACAACCCTGTCTTACTCCACGATGTAAAGGAAAAGAGGAAGATACACGACCGTTAGCCAAAATGTAGGAAACAGGAGAGGAGTAAAGCAAGGAAACATAATTTATAAATTTGTGACCAAAACCAAACCAGGACAGAGTGGAAAAGATAAAGGACCAACCAACTCTGTCGAAGGCTTTTTCAGCATCTAGAGATATAGCTGCTAAAGAGTCCATACATAACTTGGCTTTAGTAAGAACATTAAAAAAGAGTCTAGTATTGTCGGAGAGATGTCTTCCCTTAATAAAACCACATTGTTCTCTTCCGATTAATTGGGGTAAAAATGTCTCTAGACGAAGAGCTAAAATTTTTGCAAAAATTTTATAATCCAGGTTAATTAGAGAGATAGGCCTATAGTTTTTACAAAGATTATGATCTTTACCTTCTTTGGGAAGAAGGCAAATCAGGGCTTCTTGAAAGGAACCACTAGACTTTTTGGAGGAATTAAAGAGTTGAAATAAAAGAAGTAGTTTTGGGATAAGAAGACGAGAAAAATGAGAATAAAATTCAATCGTAAAACCATCAGGTCCTGGGGCTTTACCTCGTTTATTGGCCCGAATAGCAGAAAGAATGTCTGATTCCCGAATATCTTCATCTAACACTGCGAAATCTAGATCAGGAGAAGAAGGAGGATTAATAGAGGATAAGTATTGGAGTAGAAGGTCCTGAGACACCGGGTTTTCAGGAGTGTAAAGAGTTTGGAAGAATTGAGTAAATTCTGATAAAATGTCTTCATTTTTGTAAACTAAATGATTATTAGAGGACAGAATAGAACTAATTTTGGTGCGCTCTTTTTTAATTTTAAGATAATTGGCTAAAAGTTTCCCCGCTTTGTTTTGACCTCCATAATATTTTGCTGAAGATTTAAGCAAAAATGAGTTAGCGTTATCTGTCGATAATTTGTTAAATTAGAATTTGGTTTTGATTAGTTGATCAAAGCAAGGTTTAGCGTTTGTCTGGAAAAAAGAGTGTTCTAATTGTTTGATACGTGTTGTAAGTGTTTGTAAAGTATGTAAAGAGGATTTCTTTCGTTGGGATACAAAGGAAATAATAAAGTCTCTGGAGGCTGCTTTAAAGGCATCCCAGACAATCTGTGGAGACATATCAGGAGTTTCATTCTCACGAAAAAAAGTGGTGATAAAGGATTCAAATTGTTGGGTAAAATTGGAATTTAGTAAAAGAGAATTATTGAATCTCCATCTACGAGTACCATGGATAGGAGGAAGAAGGTCTAGATCTAAAGAGACGGGGGCGTGGTCGTAAATCAGTATTGAACCAATATCTGAATGAATAATATGTTGTGCAAGTGCTTTTGAAGTGAATAGGTAATCTAGACGAGATTGAGAAGAGTGTACTGGAGAAAAGAAAGAATATTCTCGGAGTGTAGGATTACATAACCGCCAGGCATCTACTAGAGATCTTTGTTGAATAGTAGATGTGAATTGAGAATGCATAGGAGAGGAGGTGAATCTAGAACGGGAGTTACGGTCAATAATAGGGTCCATAACCAAATTACAATCCCCACCAACCAACAAATAATCATCATGAAAAGACATCAATTTAGATAGTATTGTAGGCCAAAAGGTGACATCTGGGGCAGTAGGTGCATATAAATTAAGAAAAGTTAAGGGAATATTATTTAATAACAATGAAAGAGAGACCCATCTACCCGCATCATCAGAATCTTGCGAAAGAATTTTCAAATCAAGACGTTTATGACATAAAATGATTACACCATTACGATTACCTGTTCCTGGAGAAGCAAAGACATGGCCCACCCATTGACGTTTAAGTTTAGCTATTTCTTTTTCTAAAACATGAATTTCTTGTAAAAATGCTATATCACACTTTAAATTAGATAAATGAGAAAGTACCCGATGACAATAATACAACGATTAAAATTTAACAATAAGCTATATGTGAGAAAGATCAGCATAAATTTAGTAATATCGTAATGACCAAAATGAAAAGTATAAAGGGGGAAATGAGTGGTTATGAAAAAAGAAAAAATAAGAGAAAGAAATATGAGTAATTGATAAAGAGGAGATATAGAGAGGTGAAAGTAGGATAGGGAAAATATTAGCAAAAAGAAGAGGTGACTGAAAACGGATAAATAGGATAATGAAAGGGAGAAAAAGAAATATGATAAATAAGAAATATACAACATATATTCCAGAAATATGAGAAACCATTGCAAGAAATATGAGCAAGATGAAGGTGAGGAAGTCACTAAAGAAGGATGAAAGAACTAACCAGATAAAAAGAGGAAAGCTATATAGGAAGGGATGAATAATTATGAAAATCAAAAGAGGAAGAGGGAATGACGTAAGTTGAATAAAGGGAAATAGTATAGGGAAGAAAAAGGAGCTTACAGTTGAGAAAAAGAAATAACCTGGGAAAAGGAAAGGAGAGTGGAGAAGGGAAAAGACAACAAAGACAACAAATAAAAAACATATATTATAAAATCCATCAACATAATGACTAACTCCAGAAAACATAAACAAGATGAGGGTGGTGAAGCCACACAAGGAAAATGGCACAACTAACCGGGCAACTCAGGGCGGACCGAGGAGGGAGGACATCATCGAAACGGACCAGGGATACATAAAGAATATGAAAACAGGAAAAGCTGCACCTAATAAAAGAGGAAAATACAACAGGTGAGTACAACATGAATACAACGTATGGGGAAACAAGAAACTTCGGTAAACAAGTATATCACAACATTGTTTAAACAACAGAACATATCAGATGAATGACACCATGAGATCAAACATTAGCTTGTCGGGACAGATCCATCTCCTCTGCTCTACATTGTTCCAAGAATCGTTGTAGCAATGCAGGATCTTCATAGTTCGTGGTCTTGTTTTTATGTGTCACTTTAAAAAGACATGGATGGAAAAGACCAAATCTGGCGTTAAGATTACGGAGTGCTGGTCTCATGTCCAGGAACTTCTTCCTTCGATCTGCCGTCTCCTTAGCGTAGTTCTGAGCAAAAAAGAGATTGGAGCCTTGCCAGGGAATGCGGCCTTTAAGCTTAGCTGCCTGTAAAACCTTCAATAAATCGGTATATTCCAAAAAATAGATTATGACTCCTCTAGGTTTGGCTGAAGAAGACATTATAATTGGAGTATGACCTAAACGGTGAGCTCTTTGGATGTTTAGGGCAGGAGAAATAGGAAGACCAAGCACTTGAGGAAGAAAAGATTGGAAAAATGAAATAGCGTTTGCACCTTCCAAGCCCTCTGCAAGACCATAAATGTGTAAATTATTACGCCTGTTGCGATTTTCCAAATTTTCAACTTGCTTTTTGAGAAGGGAAATCTCAGAATTCATCAAAGGAACTTGGTTTATCACAACTTGGGCAGATTGCGTTTGATGTTCAATCTGTGTAACCCTACTTTCCATAATGGACCAATTGTCATCTAGATCCTGGAGCCTTTTATTAGATTCTTCCATGTAAGGCCAAAGAGCTCTTATCTCCTCAAGCAGTACTTCCATCGTAATTGGTGGAGGAGAAATAGAAGGAGAGGGAGGATCTTTTTTGACACGCTTTCCAGAAGACGATATAGATGAAGTGGTTGCGTTAGGAGTCAGACTGTTGATGGGAAGCGGAATATTAGATGATGCCCCCAATGATTCTTTGTTGGGAAAAGATGACGTACTCTCTGAGTGCTCCATATTTGCGGAAAGAGCAGAGTAAGGATTGTAATCCGCAAAGGATGAAAACGGTACATAGGAACTAGTAAGTCGACGAGCAGATTTTGTTCTCCCCATAGAATAAATACTGAACAGGGTGTAAGGATATGAACACACCAGAAACGCAAAAAGCAATGATATGAGGGAATATAGTCGTAGCAACCAAAGAAGAAAGTTCCTGCTGAAGTGACAATGAACTATTCTAAAGAATAGATAGTTGAAAGTCCAGCAAAATGAGGAAAATCTGTGAACTCTCTCTGGCCTGTGGTGATTTCTTCACTTCATACTCCCCTAGATAATATGCAGTTCAAAAACTGTACCTCACATGTACTGAGCTGGGTGATATGTTCTATCGTTGAACGGTCAAAATGCGAAAGGAGTGGCAGAATGAGAGTGTTATTTCAAAAAGCCATAATAACCACAATGGCATATGTAAATTAGTGAAGAAAAGGCACCTTCTATATCCATTTAACGGTCTCACATAGTATTATAGTCTTTGGTGTATCAAGTGGCACTGTGGCATATCTCCAAAATCACCTTAAATTCAGCCATGTGGAGATATGGACGTTATAAAACAAAAGCATAATTATTCATGACTCAGCAGCTCAATTAAAAGAAGCATTGTGTAAAGACTGGCTGAGTATATCAAGCGTAGCGAGTTTAAACAAAGAAAACTCGTTTGGAGCGGAAATTTTCATTTAAATAAGGTTTCACGCTGCTATGCGATGAAACAGGATGAGCACGGCAGAACAAAATGGCGGGCGCGAGTTCCGTGAGGAAAAACGCGCCGGCCGTATTTGATGATAAAGAACGCTCACCGAAGCTGAAAAATGCCACAAAATGGCTCCGGAAGCCTTTACATCACAAAAGCCGTCCCCGAAGTGCAGCCACAAGGGAAAGGGAAGTAATTTTTACTTCTCCGCTATCCAACACTTTCCCTACTGTTGCACTCACTGGAGTGGGAATAGTAATTTTTACTTCTCCGCTATCCAACACTTTCCCTACTGTTGCACTCACTGGAGTGGGAATAGTAATTTTTACTTCTCCGCTATCCAACACTTTCCCTACTGTTGCTCTCACTGAAGTGGGAATTGTAATTTTTACCCCCCCGCTATCCAACACTTTCCCTACTGTTGCACTCACTGGAGTGGCAATAGTAATTTTTACCCCTCCGCTATCTAACACTTTCCCTACTGTTGCACTCACTGGAGTGGGAATAGTAATTTTTAGCCCTCCCCTATCCAACACTTTCCCTACTGTTGCACTCACTGGAGTGGGAATAGTAATTTTTACCCCTATGCTATCCAACACTTTCCCTACTGTTGCACTCACTGGAGTGGGAATAGTAATTTTTGCTTCTCCGCTATCCAACACTTTCCCTACTGTTGCACTCACTGGAGTGGGAATAGCAATTTTTACTTCTCCGCTATCCAACACTTTCCCTACTGTTGCACTCACTGGAGTGGGAATAGTGAATTTTACCCCTCCGCTATCCAACACTTTCCCTACTGTTGCATTCACTGTAGTGGGAATAGTAATTTTTAACCCTACGCTATCCAACACTTTCCCTACTGTTGCACTCACTGGAGTGGGAATAGGAATTTTTAGCCCTACGCTATCCAACACTTTCCCTACTGTTGCACTCACTGGAGTGGGAATAGTAATTTTTACCCCTCCGCTATGCAACACTTTCCCTACTGTTGCACTCACTGGAGTGGGAATAGTAATTTTTACCGATGCGCTATCCAACACTTTCCCTACTGTTGCATTCACTGGAGTGGGAATGGTAATTTTTTCACCTCCGCTATCCAACACTTTCCCTACTGTTGCACTCACTGGAGTGGGAATAGTAATGTTTACCCCTACGCTATCTAACACTTTCCCTACTGTTGCACTCACTGGAGTGGGAATAGTAATTTTTAGCCCTCCCCTATCCAACACTTTCCCTACTGTTGCACTCACTGGAGTGGGAATAGCAATTTTTACTTCTCCGCTATCCAACACTTTCCCTACTGTTGCACTCACTGGAGTGGGAATGGTAAATTTTTCACCTCCGCTATCCAACACTTTCCCTACTGTTGCATTCACTGGAGTGGGAATGGTAATTTTTTCACCTCCGCTATCCAACACTTTCCTTACTGTTGCACTCACTGGAGTGGGAATAGTAATTTTGACCCCTATGCTATCCAACACTTTCCCTACTGTTGCACTCACTAGAGTGGAAATAGTAATTTTTACTTCTCCGCTATCCAACACTCTCCCTACTGTTGCACTCACTGGAGTGGGAATAGCAATTTTTACTTCTCCGCTATCCAACACTTTCCCTACTGTTGCACTCACTGGTGTGGGAATAGTAAATTTTACCCCTCCGCTATCCAATACTTTCCCTACTGTTGCATTCACTGTAGTGGGAATAGTAATTTTTAACCCTACGCTATCCAACACTTTCCCTACTGTTGCACTCACTGGAGTGGGAATAGTAATTTTTAGCCCTACGCTATCCAACACTTTCCCTACTGTTGCACTCACTGGAGTGGGAATAGTAAATTTTACCCCTCCGCTATCCAATACTTTCCCTACTGTTGCACTCACTGGAGTGGGAATAGTAATTTTTACCGATGCGCTATCCAACACTTTCCCTACTGTTGCATTCACTGGAGTGGGAATGGTAATTTTTTCACCTCCGCTATCCAACACTTTCCCTACTGTTGCACTCACTGGAGTGGGAATAGTAATTTTTACCCCTACGCTATCCAACACTTTTCTTACTGTTGCACTCAATAGAGTGCAAAATCTAAGTTTAAAATGTTTTAAATATATTAATATTTTAATTTATAATATAATGTTTTTTTATTAGATTTTGTGTTATAGGTATATGTATATTTATATATATTTATTTGTTAATTTTTATATATTTATAACATTTTAAAATAAATTAGAGTTATTAGTTTATTCATTGTTTTAAAGTAAATATACATTTATATATTACATTTTTATATGTACATTTACATTTTTAAATTAAATGTATTTATTATATTTGTTTAAATGTACATTACATCTAAATATTTTATTATTTAATTTATTAAACATTATTTTTTATATATACAAAAAATCGGTATTTTGTACATCGATATTATTAACATCTATATATTTTTTCTCAATATTTTTGTATTTTACATTTTAAAGATAGGATGTCAATATTGTGAATGTCGATATTTGTGTGTCGATATTTGTGTATGGGGATATTTTTGTAGTCGATATTATGTCAGTGATCCAGTGCCTGCTCCCTCTGTTGTCACCCACACTGTGTTTCTCCATTCCCCTCAGGATAGAGATTGGACGAAATTTAAGGAGCGCATGGGGCGGACATTGGTCCGATCTGATGTGGGAGATGCAGAGAAAAAGGTGGTGGCTATTCAGGCAGCACAGTGGACTCGTAACCCCATTTACAGTGTGGAAGATGTGTGGATTGTGATGAAAGATTATGAGCCCTCTGTACAGCAACATGCCCTTAAGCACGTCGGCTACTCTGATCGGTCTTTGGGAGCAGCATTTCAAGGGTGCAGCACCGCAGATCATATACGATATTAGGGATCATGTGTATGTTACTGATATGGAGCCTGCTCATGTCTTTGGAAATGTTGCGACGTTGGTTGCTTATCAGGGAAGGCTGCTGGAGAAGAGCCCCACCCCGGTATCTCAGTTTCCGATGAGGGAGGTGCACCCTATATACCATCCTGAGATACCAGAGTTACGGGATCAGCATGATAATGTAACTAGGCCAAGGGTAGAGGCCCGTTTTCAAGAACAATGGGTTTATACTCCATGGAAAAGGAGTGAGGTTTTGTCCCTTAAGACTCAGTTACCTGACCTTAGGAAAAATCCTACTGCGTATTTCAAAGAATTGACCCAGGCAGCCTCCTTAACAGTGATGACGCTTGCGGATATTGAAATGTTCTTTGGTTTATTGGTTCCTGTTGATATTTGGAGACAGGTACACACAAAGGACCATGTTGTGGAATTGGGTGGTACTTGGGATCAAATTAAAGTATGGGACCAGGAGAGGAAGCCTGGTGAGAAGCCTAAGGCCGAATTATCATGTATATGCATTCTCTTATTCCTCCCCGAAAGATTGATTGGGACAAGCTATCGGCTTGTCGCCAGAAGAAAGATGAGAGTGTGTCTGATTTTTTCACCCGGTTTGAAAGTGTATTTTTGGATTATAGTGGACAGGACTTGTCGATTGAAGGTGGTGTGCGTTTGTTTGTTAGTAGATTTGTTTCGAACCTGCTCCCGGAGATCGTGACTTGATTGCAGGCTTCCGAGAGCACCTGGTCCACCTCTTCTCCTTCTGTCATCCTGAATATGACGCAGTATTATGAGCACAGGGAAAATGAGGAGAAGGAGAAGACGGAAAAGAAGCAGAAAGATTTGAAGATGAAGGTGTTGTTACAGCAGGCTTCTAGAGGGAATGGTAGAGGACGTGGTGGTTTAGCCCGACAGCCTCCCCGTACTAGCAGGAATGATACGCCTGTAGGACCGAACCAGTGTGCGTACTGTAAGGAGGAGGGACACTGGCGTAGCAAGTGTCCAGTGCTTTTGCAGAAGGTGGCGGTCCCAAGAGGATGGGGGCCTCGTGGACGGGGTCATGGAGATGGTGGCCAGGACAGAGCTCAAACAGCTGGGACATCGGAGGGCCGAACTGATCAAAATTACTTTGACGACCCTCGGGGCAAACAGTATTATCATGATGACTATGATACGGATGAGGTGACAGGGATGTCTTACAGCTAGGGTAGCCAGGGACAGAGTGAGGGACCAGTTCCGATACCTGTAGATCAACGTGGTCCGTACGTTACTGCGGATGTGCATGGTTCGACTAAGGAGGTTTTGGTGGATACAGGTGCAATGAACAGCTCTATTTCTCGTTCCTTGGTCCCTGGGGCAGCTCTGTCTAGCCATAATAATGTTTCAGTAGGTTTTTCTGATGTAACGGTTGTGAGCCCCATTTCCAAACCTCTTGCGTTGACTATTGGTCCTTTCACTGTGGATTCGCCACTCTTATTGACGTCTAATTGTGGAGAAAATGTAATGGGTATGGATCTATTGAAGAAATTGCATGCTACAATTTACTGCTCCCCAGCCGGCGTCTATATGACTATGGGTCCTGATGTGGTTTGCGCTAAGCAGTGTCTGTCCAAAGATGCGCCCCTCCCTGCTGAAATTAAAGATGTGCCACCCACACTGTGGGCAACGGGCGACAGAGATGTGGGTTTGTTGCAGTTATCGCCTGTTTCGATACGTGTCAAGGAAGGTGCTATTTTACTCCGCATTTCTCAGCATAAGATACCGCAGGCAGGTGAGCGAGCTTTGATACAAATTGTGCAAGACTTGATTGAGAAAGGAGTGGTTGAGGAGACGACTGCTAATGTTTGTAACAGCCCTATTCTTCCGATCCTCAAACGGACGCCTTCAGGTCCCTCTGAGTATCATGAAGATGTTTACCGTTTTGTGATTGATTTGCGTGAAGTTAACAAAATAGTGATTACTCAGTTTCCGGTGGCCCCTGACATTACGACTCTCTTGACGATGATTCCTTCTTCTGCCAAATTCTTTTCTGTCATTGACTTGAAAAATGCATTCTTCAGTATTAGTTTTAGATTCTGTCGCGCTCCTCAAGGCTATACAGAAAGTCCGAGTATTTATAGTCAGGCATTGAAAAGCCAGCTGGATTCCTTGTCGCTCCCCACAGGTAATGTATTACTTCAATATGTTGACGACCTGCTCATCGCCTCAGACACAGAACAGGGTTGTAGAGATAGTACGGTTAAACTGTTGCTTCATCTAGCTGACCATGGTCATAAGGTATCCCTTTCCAAATTTCAGTATTGTCGACAGGAGGTCACCTATTTAGGTCACCTACTGTCGAAGGAGGGTAGGAGATTGACCCCTGAGTGCATCAGTACCATTGTGAAAATGACTATTCCGCAAACTCAGAAAGATGTGCGCACTTTCATAGGTATCACTTCCTATTGCAGGCAGTAGATACCTGGCTACTCGTTGCCTATTAAGCCCCTGCTTGCCCTAACACTAAAAGATGTGCATGAACCCCTGCCTTGGACGCCAGAGTGTCAGCAGTCTTTTGAGCAATTAAAAACTGCGCTTTGCTCGGCTCCTGTGCTTGGTACCCCTTATTATGCAAAATGCTTTGTGTTGTACGTCCATGAGCTGGGTAGTTGTGCGCTTTCTGTTTTAACACAAAAATTCGGGGATAAGCAACGACTGTTTTCTAATTTCCCTGCTGTACTTGACCCTGTCGCCCGAGCCCTCCAGAGCTGTCTAAGGGCGTTCGCGGCTGTGGCCATCTCAATAAGACAATCGGCGGGACTCTTACTTGATACTGACCTCACAGTCATGGTACCCCATGCTGTGGATACACTTTTGAATAAGACAAAGACACAGCACCTCACCAGTGCGCGTCTGACCGGTTATGAGCTAACGCTCTTTCAAAAACACATTACGATTAAACGCTGTGCCACTCTGAATCCAGCCACGTTACTACCCCTCCCTTCTGAGAATGAGGAGATTGACATACATGATTGCATTTTTCGGACGGAGGAAGAGACGAAGGGACGGGTAGACCTGACTGATGTACCCTTATCTGACCCCCAAGGGGAACTATATGTCGATGGCTCTTGTTTCAAATTTCCAGATGGCACCACCACTGCAGCATACGCAATTACTACGCTGCGTACGGTAGTTGAGACATCACGAGTTCCCTATCAGTCTGCCCAGGCAGCTGGATTAGTCGCCCTTATTCGAGCTTGTGAATTGAGCGGGGGACTGGTTGTTAATATTTATACTGACAGCCAGTACGCCTTTGGGGTCGCCCATAATTTTGGGCGGCTCTGGGCAGAGAGAGGATTCCTTACTTCCCATGGGGCACGTATTCAGCATGGTCCTCTTATACATAGGCTTCTGTCCGCTCTGACACTCCCTAAGAAATTAACAATTGTGAAGTGCAACGCTCATAAGAAAGTTACTGACAAGGTGGGTAAGGGGAACGCTTTTGCAGACCAGACAGCTAAGAAAACAGCCCGAACAAAGATGAAAGGAATGTTTGTAGCAGGTCCAGCTAGGTGGGTGCCCGAGTTCTCCATGATTGAGGATACACTTGAAAATGTGAAGGAAATTCAGAGTGAGGCAGCGATGGAGGAATTACCGGTGTGGCAGGAAAGTACAGCAAATTTGAATGATGAGGGGTGTTGGATTGATAAGTCAGGGAAGCAGAGATGAAAGTTGCCAGATGCATATGTTCTTCCTGTAGTGACAATGGCCCATGGCCCAGCCCATATCAGTGCTAAGGGTATTTGCAAGTTGTTAGACCCCGTATGGCAAAATGACAACATCCCCAAGACAGCCACACACTTAGTAAAGTACTGCATGGTGTGCATGATGCACAATCCTGGCAAGGGTACCCCTACACCACCCGGTAATTTTGCACCTCCCACTTTCCCTTTTGAGGTCCTCCAGATAGACTTTATTGAAATGGACAGGGACAATAATTTGAAGTATGTGTTAGTGGTTGTTTGTGCGTTCAGTAAATGGGTTGAGGCCTACCCCACCAAAGAAAATACAGCCATTGCGACTGCAAAGATACTCCTGAAGGAGTCCTTTCCTCGCTTTGGCTTGCTGCGTTTGATCTGGAGTGATAACGGAAGTCATTTCAATGCCAAGGTTATCCAGATGGTTTGCGAGGGACTACACATCAGACAGAAGATTCATGCTGCAAATCACCCCCAATCCGCCGGTTTGGTTGAGAAGTACAATGGTACTCTCAAACTCAAATTGGCAAAGATTCAGGAGACTACAGGGTTACAGTGGCCAGATGCCTTACCACTAGCTCTTTTGTCCACAAGAACTACAGCACATTCTAGGACAGGGTTGTCACCCTACAAGGTCGTGTTCGGACGCCCGGCGAATGATTGGGGCGTCCCACGACCTCGTAGATTCTCGGAGATTGAGTATCCTTTATTGATTGATTACCTGTACCAGTTAACTGAAAATTTGCGTTCTATTTACCAACAGATACACAAGTCCCTTCCACCTGTACCCGAGGGGCCTGGACATGATATTCGGCCTGGCGATTTTGTCCTGGTGAAGAACTTCCAGCGGAAAAAGAGTTTGGAGCCCCGCTGGAAGGGACCTGTCCAGGTCCTCCTTGCTACCCGCACAGCCGTAAAAGTCGCCGGCCGAAAGAACTGGATCCATTCGAATCACTGCCGCAGAGTACCCCTGCCCTTGCCCTATAATCAGTGGGTAAGGGAGGTCATTGGCGATTCGGAGCATGAGAAGATGCCCCAGTTCATCCCATTCATCGATGCGATTCTAACATGGACCAAAACGGATGCCGAAAATAATGAAGTGCTAAATGCGGCAGTCCCTGCGGAGATCAGAGCCATTAAGGAGCCCCTTTCCACTGCGCCTCTGTGCCTGAGCCCCTCTTCATTGACCCCTCTGTGCCTGGAGTCACCAGGTACAATTTGCGTCCTCGGGTGAAGGACAGTGCACCAAAGGAGAAGTCAGATTAGTTAGGGATGGACTGTGCAAGTCAGGGTGTACTTTGTCGATAGTACCAACGGTGTTTGTTTAGGGTGAGGCGAGATTGGTGCATTGTTCTGACATTGGACAGGATAGATCGAATGTGCTCCCCTGGAGGGGGGTACATTATCCTGGACGACGTGGGATTCATTGAGAGCTAGGACTGAGCAGCTCCACCGCCGGTGCACAAGAGCGCCAACGTTGATGAACAATAGGAGTCTACCAGTGAGGCTCTGACGGACACTGGGAACACTTGCCCTTGCCATCAGTTTTATTGCATTCCTTTTTCCTTGTTTCATAATGTATCCGTTTGGTCGGCCCATTGAGGAGGAGGAACAGCCATTGGCATCACCGCGACTAGCGCAACAGGGCTGGTCCAAAAAGAGCAAATTAGCTTTTGCATCAATAGTTGTGATTGCACTAATAATTGTATTGGGGATATCCTGGTTCCTGGAAAAGAAGTATCCTGTACATTCCTTGGTTGGTACAACACCCATTCACCCTGAACACATTTTTGTCACTTTGACCCCTCACAAAGGAGAGCACCGAAAGTCTTATACAGATAACGTGTTTATACAAATGTTGCATCAGGCTCATGAAGTGTCTAATACCACTAATAGTTGGGTTTGTGGATTGCTTCCCTCAGTGACTCATAAAAGTGATAATTTGTTGTCCCTGCCACTGTCATACATCAGTAGTTGAGAGGGTTGGTTTGAATTACTCAATATGGTGCGTCCCAATCCCCAAATCTCTACTCTGGATAGGACACCTGTTGATTCTCGCACTATGGTACAGAATGTACAGTTCCATCACAGGGTTCACCCCGTAGGACAGACAGGACAAGAGGCGTTTGGTAAATTGTTTTTAAGGTCCTGTATGAACGCATACAAAAGGGTAAAGAACGAGACCTGGTTTCGAATGGAAATGGCTGATTTCCAAGGGTTCAACACGTCTGAGTATTTTCAATCTTTCCAGGTTCGTAATGTACCGAGGACCAGCCAATGCCAGTGTCAGTGGTCAACACAACAGCTAGCTTTTATATCTAGGGGACCGAGAGGCTAAAGGTGGGGGAGAGCAGATGTAATTACACATACGGATTGAGAACTATCGATAGTCCGCCCATAATACCACTAACCCTGGGCGGAGCTGGCGTAGTGCCACTACGCGGAGTTCCACGGAGTTATGAAAAAACTCCGTGGAACTCCGCACCGCTCCGCCACCCGCCTCCACAGAAGCAGGGCCCGGGGCCTCGGCTCCGGTGGGCCCCGGGGTGCAGGAGCCCACGTCCTGCAGCCAGCCGAGGGTCCATGTGCCCAGGACGGGGGTCCCTCATGCCTGGGCAAGCTCTCAGATCCCCCGGCCTGGCTGGGTTGAGAAGCAGGGACCGGGCCCAGGGCCTGGGATTCGGGCCGGGCCTGGGGTGCGGGAGCCCCCATCCTGCGGCCTGCCGAGGGTCCGTCTGCCCGGGACGGGGTCCCTGGTGCCTGGGGAGGCTCCCCCCCTCCCCAGCCTGGCTGGGTTCAAAAGCAGGGACCGGTTCCGGGGCCTAGGCTCCGGCGGGCCCTGGGGTGTGGGAGCCCACATCCTGCGGCCAGCCGAGGGTCCGGGTGCCCGTCACGGGGGTCCATCGGGCCAGGGCAGGCCTCCCCCGCTTCACCTGCTTGTCAAGGTGCCTGCGAGCCCCGGGTCAGAGTTCCGTCGGGGGCCCCCCTCGCAGCCCCGTGCCCGAGACCCAGCTAAGGGCTCTGATGAGCCCCCGGGAAGCAGAGCCCCCGAGCCCTCCAAGGGCAGGCGGGAGCCCTTCCTTTAAGGAGCAGGGAGGGCTGATGTGCGTCCTTCGGGCCCAGCCATCTGGTCGCGCCTTTCCCCTCGGCCATCTGGTCGCGCGCAATGCTTTCCAATGGGGCAACCAGATGGCCGGGTTGCCCTGGAAGTCCCGATGAGGGCTTGTTTGCCTCCCCAATCCCAGCCAGGGCTCCCGGAGGTCAGGCGCGTCCGCGCCTTGGATCCCCTCAGTCTCGCGGTGCGCACGGGTTACCAGAAAAGGGGGTACCCTTCCTCCGGATTACTAGGGACAGGGTACTCCAAAACCCCTCTTGGCCTAGCGGTCCTCAGCTGGCAGCCGGACGGGCCAGGATGCCCCCCCAGCCCGGGGCTCTGTCCCCCGGCCCAACGTGTGGCGTGGTGCCCGGGATGGGGTCGCGAGCCCGGGGAGGCCTCACCTGTGCCCGGGAGCCCCGACGGGGTCCAGGGGCCCCAGGCTCAGTCTCCTGGCCTGCCGCTCCGCCAGGGGCCCGAGACGGGGTTCCGCTGGGCCCGGGGAGCCTGCCCCTGCTTGGCTGGGTACAAGAGCTCTGAAGGGGCCCCCCGAGGGCCCCAAGGAGGCGCCCTCCCCACCCTGGGCTCCGTCCTTGGGCCTGCCGCATGGCAGGGCACCCGGGACGGTGTCCTGTGGGCCCAGGGAGGCCCCACCCTGCGCCTCCGGGCATGGGAGTCCAACGGGGTCCAGGGGCCCGCCAGGTCCCAGGGAGGGCGCTCCCACCCTGGGCTCCATCTCCCCATCTGCTGCTCCGCCAGGGGCCCGGGACAGGGTTCCATAGTACCCGGGGAGCCTCCCCCTGCTTGGCTGGGTTCAGGAGCTCCGGCAGGGGCCCCTGAGGGCCCTGGGGAGGGCGGCCTCCCCACCCCGGGCTCCGTCTTTGGGCCTGCCATGTGGCAGGGCGCCCGGGACGGGGTCCTGCGGGCCCGGGGAGGCCCCACCCTGTGCATCTGGTCACAGGAGCCCGCTGGGGTCCAGGGGCCCTGCTGGGCCCCGGGGAGGGCACTCCCGCCCTGGGCTCTGTCTCCCGGTCTGCCGCTCTGCCAGGGGTCCAGGACGGGGTTCCATAGTGCCCGGGTAGCCTCCCCCTGCTTGGCTGGCTTCAGGAGCTCCAGCCGGGGCCCCTGAGGGCCCTGGGGAGGGCGGCCTCCCCACCCCAGGCTCCGTCCTCGGGCCTGCCGCGTGGCAGGGTGCCCGGGGCAGAGTCACGCAGGCCCGGGGAGTTTTCCCCTGCGCCTCTGGGCCCAGGAGCCCCGGCTGGGTGCAGGGGTCCCGCCGGGCCTCGGGTCGAGTGCTCCAGCCCTGGGCCCCATCCCCCGGCCTGCTGCTCTGCCAAAGGCGCGAGACGGGGTTCCGTTGTGCCCAGGGAGCCTCCCCCTGCTTGGCTGGGTTCAGGAGCTCCAGCCGGGGCCCCTGAGGGCCCGGGGAGGGCGGCCTCCCCACCCCGGGCTCCGTCCTCGGGCCTGCCGTGTGGCAGGGTGCCCGGGATGGGGTCCCGCGGGCCCGGGGAGGCTTCCCCTGTGCCCACCCTGGGCCCCGTCCTCCGGCCTGCCACTCCGCCAAGGGCCCGGGACGGTCCGTCGGTCCCGTGCAGACCTCCCCCGCTTCGACTGCTTGTCAAGGTGTCCGCGGGCCCCGGGTCGGAGGGCCCGTCGGCTCCC
>CAWUFW010011641.1:325000-355000 GCA_963921515.1 Calotriton arnoldi | reverse complement strand
TCCCCTTCACATCGCAGGGGCATCGTCAACACCTCCTGCAGAGCAGTCCCAGCCACTCTTCACTGATGACGAGGAGGACAACACCAGCATCGACACCCAAACCATCCAAGACATCATTGACCTCATCCGCCACTCACCTCCAGGAGCAGGGCAGCCCAGCCACATCGATGAGACCCCACCCACCACCCAAACCACCCAGCAGGAGGCACCCACAGCCCCAGCACTCTCCCAAGACCCCCAGGAACAACACATGGCCTTCCAACTCCGTGTGCTGGAGGGCCAGAGGGATACAAAAGGGGGTACAAAAGGGGATGATGGACGGAACGTTTGAGCCAATCAAACACTCACCCCCAGTCAACTGATCTGGGTTTAATCCATCATCATTCTTTAGCTCACTCCACCACCCCAGTTCAGACATGGCCATATGCAAATCAGTCTGACCCTGTGCCTCATGGGAACAGTCCAGCCCGAACTGCCAAGCCATGTCTTCCCTGGACCGGAAACAAGCATCCTAGGACCGGTTTCTGGCATTTCAGCCGTCATCAGCCAGGCTTGCTTGAATCCAGTGGCAAAGTGAGCAAGGGACCCACGTCTGGGCATACCCCGCCAACTTAGGGCGACCAAAGCGATACAAAGGGGGGATGATGGACGGAACGTTTGAGCCAATCAAACACTCACCCCCAGTCAACTGATCTGGGTTTAATCCATCATCATTCTTTAGCTCACTCCACCACCCCAGTTCAGACATGGCCATATGCAAATCAGTCTGACCCTGTGCCTCATGGGAACAGTCCAGCCCGAACTGCCAAGCCATGTCTTCCCTGGACCGGAAACAAGCATCCTAGGACCGGTTTCTGGCATTTCAGCCGTCATCAGCCAGGCTTGCTTGAATCCAGTGGCAAAGTGAGCAAGGGACCCACGTCTGGGCATACCCCCGCCAACTTAGGGCGACCAAAGCGATACAAAAGGGGATGATGGACGGAACGTTTGAGCCAATCAAACACTCACCCCCAGTCAACTGATCTGGGTTTAATCCATCATCATTCTTTAGCTCACTCCACCACCCCAGTTCAGACATGGCCATATGCAAATCAGTCTGACCCTATGCCTCATGGGAACAGTCCAGCCCGAACTTCCAAGCCATGTCTTCCCTGGACCGGAAACAAGCATCCTAGGACCGGTTTCTGGCATTTCAGCCGTCATCAGCCAGGCTTGCTTGAATCCAGTGGCAAAGTGAGCAAGGGACCCACGTCTGGGCATACCCCCGCCAACTTAGGGCGACCAAAGCGATACAAAGGGGATGATGGACGGAACGTTTGAGCCAATCAAACACTCACCCCCAGTCAACTGATCTGGGTTTAATCCATCATCATTCTTTAGCTCACTCCACCACCCCAGTTCAGACATGGCCATATGCAAATCAGTCTGACCCTGTGCCTCATGGGAACAGTCCAGCCCGAACTGCCAAGCCATGTCTTCCCTGGACCGGAAACAAGCATCCTAGGACCGGTTTCTGGCATTTCAGCCGTCATCAGCCAGGCTTGCTTGAATCCAGTGGCAAAGTGAGCAAGGGACCCACGTCTGGGCATACCCCCGCCAACTTAGGGCGACCAAAGCGATACAAAAGGGGATGATGGACGGAACGTTTGAGCCAATCAAACACTCACCCCCAGTCAACTGATCTGGGTTTAATCCATCATCATTCTTTAGCTCACTCCACCACCCCAGTTCAGACATGGCCATATGCAAATCAGTCTGACCCTGTGCCTCATGGGAACAGTCCAGCCCGAACTGCCAAGCCATGTCTTCCCTGGACCGGAAACAAGCATCCTAGGACCGGTTTCTGGCATTTCAGCCGTCATCAGCCAGGCTTGCTTGAATCCAGTGGCAAAGTGAGCAAGGGACCCACGTCTGGGCATACCCCCGCCAACTTAGGGCGACCAAAGCGATACAAAAGGGGATGATGGACGGAACGTTTGAGCCAATCAAACACTCACCCCCAGTCAACTGATCTGGGTTTAATCCATCATCATTCTTTAGCTCACTCCACCACCCCAGTTCAGACATGGCCATATGCAAATCAGTCTGACCCTGTGCCTCATGGGAACAGTCCAGCCCGAACTGCCAAGCCATGTCTTCCCTGGACCGGAAACAAGCATCCTAGGACCGGTTTCTGGCATTTCAGCCGTCATCAGCCAGGCTTGCTTGAATCCAGTGGCAAAGTGAGCAAGGGACCCACGTCTGGGCATACCCCCACCAACTTAGGGCGACCAAAGCGATACAAAAGGGGATGATGGACGGAACGTTTGAGCCAATCAAACACTCACCCCCAGTCAACTGATCTGGGTTTAATCCATCATCATTCTTTAGCTCACTCCACCACCCCAGTTCAGACATGGCCATATGCAAATCAGTCTGACCCTGTGCCTCATGGGAACAGTCCAGCCCGAACTGCCAAGCCATGTCTTCCCTGGACCGGAAACAAGCATCCTAGGACCGGTTTCTGGCATTTCAGCCGTCATCAGCCAGGCTTGCTTGAATCCAGTGGCAAAGTGAGCAAGGGACCCACGTCTGGGCATACCCCCGCCAACTTAGGGCGACCAAAGCGATACAAAAGGGGATGATGGACGGAACGTTTGAGCCAATCAAACACTCACCCCCAGTCAACTGATCTGGGTTTAATCCATCATCATTCTTTAGCTCACTCCACCACCCCAGTTCAGACATGGCCATATGCAAATCAGTCTGACCCTGTGCCTCATGGGAACAGTCCAGCCCGAACTGCCAAGCCATGTCTTCCCTGGACCGGAAACAAGCATCCTAGGACCGGTTTCTGGCATTTCAGCCGTCATCAGCCAGGCTTGCTTGAATCCAGTGGCAAAGTGAGCAAGGGACCCACGTCTGGGCATACCCCCGCCAACTTAGGGCGACCAAAGCGATACAAAGGGGATGATGGACAGAACGTTTGAGCCAATCAAACACTCACCCCCAGTCAACTGATCTGGGTTTAATCCATGATCATTCTTTAGCTCACTCCACCACCCCAGTTCAGACATGGCCATATGCAAATCAGTCTGACCCTGTGCCTCATGGGAACAGTCCAGCCCGAACTGCCAAGCCATGTCTTCCCTGGACCGGAAACAAGCATCCTAGGACCGGTTTCTGGCATTTCAGCCGTCATCAGCCAGGCTTGCTTGAATCCAGTGGCAAAGTGAGCAAGGGACCCACGTCTGGGCATACCCCCGCCAACTTAGGGTGACCAAAGCGATACAAAAGGGGATGATGGACGGAACGTTTGAGCCAATCAAACACTCACCCCCAGTCAACTGATCTGGGTTTAATCCATCATCATTCTTTAGCTCACTCCACCACCCCAGTTCAGACATGGCCATATGCAAATCAGTCTGACCCTGTGCCTCATGGGAACAGTCCAGCCCGAACTGCCAAGCCATGTCTTCCCTGGACCGGAAACAAGCATCCTAGGACCGGTTTCTGGCATTTCAGCCGTCATCAGCCAGGCTTGCTTGAATCCAGTGGCAAAGTGAGCAAGGGACCCACGTCTGGGCATACCCCCGCCAACTTAGGGCGACCAAAGCGATACAAAAGGGGATGATGGACGGAACGTTTGAGCCAATCAAACACTCACCCCCAGTCAACTGATCTGGGTTTAATCCATCATCATTCTTTAGCTCACTCCACCACCCCAGTTCAGACATGGCCATATGCAAATCAGTCTGACCCTGTGCCTCATGGGAACAGTCCAGCCCGAACTGCCAAGCCATGTCTTCCCTGGACCGGAAACAAGCATCCTAGGACCGGTTTCTGGCATTTCAGCCGTCATCAGCCAGGCTTGCTTGAATCCAGTGGCAAAGTGAGCAAGGGACCCACGTCTGGGCATACCCCCGCCAACTTAGGGCGACCAAAGCGATACAAAAGGGGATGATGGACGGAACGTTTGAGCCAATCAAACACTCACCCCCAGTCAACTGATCTGGGTTTAATCCATCATCATTCTTTAGCTCACTCCACCACCCCAGTTCAGACATGGCCATATGCAAATCAGTCTGACCCTGTGCCTCATGGGAACAGTCCAGCCCGAACTGCCAAGCCATGTCTTCCCTGGACCGGGAACAAGCATCCTAGGACCGGTTTCTGGCATTTCAGTCGTCATCAGCCAGGCTTGCTTGAATCCAGTGGCAAAGTGAGCAAGGGACCCACGTCTGGGCATACCCCCGCCAACTTAGGGCGACCAAAGCGATACAAAAGGGGATGATGGACGGAACGTTTGAGCCAATCAAACACTCACCCCCAGTCAACTGATCTGGGTTTAATCCATCATCATTCTTTAGCTCACTCCACCACCCCAGTTCAGACATGGCCATATGCAAATCAGTCTGACCCTGTGCCTCATGGGAACAGTCCAGCCCGAACTGCCAAGCCATGTCTTCCCTGGACCGGAAACAAGCATCCTAGGACCGGTTTCTGGCATTTCAGCCGTCATCAGCCAGGCTTGCTTGAATCCAGTGGCAAAGTGAGCAAGGGACCCACGTCTGGGCATACCTCCGCCAACTTAGGGCGACCAAAGCGATACAAAAGGGGATGATGGACGGAACGTTTGAGCCAATCAAACACTCACCCCAGTCAACTGATCTGGGTTTATTCCATCATCATTCTTTAGCTCACTCCACCACCCCAGTTCAGACATGGCCATATGCAAATCAGTCTGACCCTGTGCCTCATGGGAACAGTCCAGCCCGAACTGCCAAGCCATGTCTTCCCTGGACCGGAAACAAGCATCCTAGGACCGGTTTCTGGCATTTCAGCCGTCATCAGCCAGGCTTGCTTGAATCCAGTGGCAAAGTGAGCAAGGGACCCACGTCTGGGCATACCCCCGCCAACTTAGGGCGACCAAAGCGATACAAAAGGGGGGATGATGGACGGAACGTTTGAGCCAATCAAACACTCACCCCCAGTCAACTGATCTGGGTTTAATCCATCATCATTCTTTAGCTCACTCCACCACCCCAGTTCAGACATGGCCATATGCAAATCAGTCTGACCCTGTGCCTCATGGGAACAGTCCAGCCCGAACTGCCAAGCCATGTCTTCCCTGGACCGGAAACAAGCTTCCTAGGACCGGTTTCTGGCATTTCAGCCGTCATCAGCCAGGCTTGCTTGAATCCAGTGGCAAAGTGAGCAAGGGACCCACGTCTGGGCATACCCCCGCCAACTTAGGGCGACCAAAGCGATACAAAAGGGGATGATGGACGGAACGTTTGAGCCAATCAAACACTCACCCCCAGTCAACTGATCTGGGTTTAATCCATCATCATTCTTTAGCTCACTCCACCACCCCAGTTCAGACATGGCCATATGCAAATCAGTCTGACCCTGTGCCTCATGGGAACAGTCCAGCCCGAACTGCCAAGCCATGTCTTCCCTGGACCGGAAACAAGCATCCTAGGACCGGTTTCTGGCATTTCAGCCGTCATCAGCCAGGCTTGCTTGAATCCAGTGGCAAAGTGAGCAAGGGACCCACGTCTGGGCATACCCCCGCCAACTTAGGGCGACCAAAGCGATACAAAAGGGATGATGGACGGAACGTTTGAGCCAATCAAACACTCACCCCCAGTCAACTGATCTGGGTTTAATCCATCATCATTCTTTAGCTCACTCCACCACCCCAGTTCAGACATGGCCATATGCAAATCAGTCTGACCCTGTGCCTCATGGGAACAGTCCAGCCCGAACTGCCAAGCCATGTCTTCCCTGGACCGGAAACAAGCATCCTAGGACCGGTTTCTGGCATTTCAGCCGTCATCAGCCAAGCTTGCTTGAATCCAGTGGCAAAGTGAGCAAGGGACCCACGTCTGGGCATACCCCCGCCAACTTAGGGCGACCAAAGCGATACAAAAGGGGATGATGGACGGAAAGTTTGAGCCAATCAAACACTCACCCCCAGTCAACTGATCTGGGTTTAATACCTCATCATCATTCTTTAGCTCACTCCACCACCCCAGTTCAGACATGGCCATATGCAAATCAGTCTGACCCTGTGCCTCATGGGAACAGTCCAGCCCGAACTGCCAAGCCATGTCTTCCCTGGACCGGAAACAAGCATCCTAGGACCGGTTTCTGGCATTTCAGCCGTCATCAGCCAGGCTTGCTTGAATCCAGTGGCAAAGTGAGCAAGGGACCCACGTCTGGGCATACCCCCGCCAACTTAGGGCGACCAAAGCGATACACAAGGGGATGATGGACGGAACGTTTGAGCCAATCAAACACTCACCCCCAGTCAACTGATCTGGGTTTAATCCATCATCATTCTTTAGCTCACTCCACCACCCCAGTTCAGACATGGCAATATGCAAATCAGTCTGACCCTGTGCCTCATGGGAACAGTCCAGCCCGAACTGCCAAGCCATGTCTTCCCTGGACCGGAAACAAGCATCCT
The DNA here is from genome assembly GCA_963921515.1 of Calotriton arnoldi. Lineage (NCBI taxonomy): Eukaryota > Metazoa > Chordata > Amphibia > Caudata > Salamandridae > Calotriton > Calotriton arnoldi. Next base: position 348,546 of record CAWUFW010011641.1, on the reverse strand, counting down.
AGGACCGGTTTCTGGCATTTCAGCCGTCATCAGCCAGGCTTGCTTGAATCCAGTGGCAAAGTGAGCAAGGGACCCACGTCTGGGCATACCCCGCCAACTTAGGGCGACCAAAGCGATACAAAAGGGGATGATGGACGGAACGTTTGGAGCCAATCAAACACTCACCCCCAGTCAACTGATCTGGGTTTAATCCATCATCATTCTTTAGCTCACTCCACCACCCCAGTTCAGACAAGGCCATATGCAAATCAGTCTGACCCTGTGCCTCATGGGAACAGTCCAGCCCGAACTGCCAAGCCATGTCTTCCCTGGACCGGAAACAAGCATCCTAGGACCGGTTTCTGGCATTTCAGCCGTCATCAGCCAGGCTTGCTTGAATCCAGTGGCAAAGTGAGCAAGGGACCCACGTCTGGGCATACCCCCGCCAAATTAGGGCGACCAAAGCGATACAAAAGGGGATGATGGACGGAACGTTTGAGCCAATCAAACACTCACCCCCAGTCAACTGATCTGGGTTTAATCCATCATCATTCTTTAGCTCACTCCACCACCCCAGTTCAGACATGGCCATATGCAAATCAGTCTGACCCTGTGCCTCATGGGAACAGTCCAGCCCGAACTGCCAAGCCATGTCTTCCCTGGACCGGAAACAAGCATCCTAGGACCGGTTTCTGGCATTTCAGCCGTCATCAGCCAGGCTTGCTTGAATCCAGTGGCAAAGTGAGCAAGGGACCCACGTCTGGGCATACCCCCGCCAACTTAGGGCGACCAAAGCGATACAAAAGGGGATGATGGACGGAACGTTTGAGCCAATCAAACACTCACCCCCAGTCAACTGATCTGGGTTTAATCCATCATCATTCTTTAGCTCACTCCACCACCCCAGTTCAGACATGGCCATATGCAAATCAGTCTGACCCTGTGCCTCATGGGAACAGTCCAGCCCGAACTGCCAAGCCATGTCTTCCCTGGACCGGAAACAAGCATCCTAGGACCGGTTTCTGGCATTTCAGCCGTCATCAGCCAGGCTTGCTTGAATCCAGTGGCAAAGTGAGCAAGGGACCCACGTCTGGGCATACCCCCGCCAACTTAGGGCGACCAAAGCGATACAAAAGGGGATGATGGACGGAACGTTTGAGCCAATCAAACACTCACCCCCAGTCAACTGATCTGGGTTTAATACCTCATCATCATTCTTTAGCTCACTCCACCACCCCAGTTCAGACATGGCCATATGCAAATCAGTCTGACCCTGTGCCTCATGGGAACAGTCCAGCCCGAACTGCCAAGCCATGTCTTCCCTGGACCGGAAACAAGCATCCTAGGACCGGTTTCTGGCATTTCAGCCGTCATCAGCCAGGCTTGCTTGAATCCAGTGGCAAAGTGAGCAAGGGACCCACGTCTGGGCATACCCCCGCCAACTTAGGGCGACCAAAGCGATACACAAGGGGATGATGGACGGAACGTTTGAGCCAATCAAACACTCACCCCCAGTCAACTGATCTGGGTTTAATCCATCATCATTCTTTAGCTCACTCCACCACCCCAGTTCAGACATGGCCATATGCAAATCAGTCTGACCCTGTGCCTCATGGGAACAGTCCAGCCCGAACTGCCAAGCCATGTCTTCCCTGGACCGGAAACAAGCATCCTAGGACTGGTTTCTGGCATTTCAGCCGTCATCAGCCAGGCTTGCTTGAATCCAGTGGCAAAGTGAGCAAGGGACCCACGTCTGGGCATACCCCCGCCAACTTAGGGCGACCAAAGCGATACAAAAGGGGATGATGGACGGAACGTTTGAGCCAATCAAACACTCACCCCCAGTCAACTGATCTGGGTTTAATCCATCATCATTCTTTAGCTCACTCCACCACCCCAGTTCAGACAAGGCCATATGCAAATCAGTCTGACCCTGTGCCTCATGGGAACAGTCCAGCCCGAACTGCCAAGCCATGTCTTCCCTGGACCGGAAACAAGCATCCTAGGACCGGTTTCTGGCATTTCAGCCGTCATCAGCCAGGCTTGCTTGAATCCAGTGGCAAAGTGAGCAAGGGACCCACGTCTGGGCATACCCCGCCAACTTAGGGCGACCAAAGCGATACAAAAGGGGATGATGGACGGAACGTTTGAGCCAATCAAACACTCACCCCCAGTCAACTGATCTGGGTTTAATCCATCATCATTCTTTAGCTCACTCCACCACCCCAGTTCAGACATGGCCATATGCAAATCAGTCTGACCCTGTGCCTCATGGGAACAGTCCAGCCCGAACTGCCAAGCCATGTCTTCCCTGGACCGGAAACAAGCATCCTAGGACCGGTTTCTGGCATTTCAGCCGTCATCAGCCAGGCTTGCTTGAATCCAGTGGCAAAGTGAGCAAGGGACCCACGTCTGGGCATACCCCCGCCAACTTAGGGCGACCAAAGCGATACAAAGGGGATGATGGACGGAACGTTTGAGCCAATCAAACACTCACCCCCAGTCAACTGATCTGGGTTTAATCCATCATCATTCTTTAGCTCACTCCACCACCCCAGTTCAGACATGGCCATATGCAAATCAGTCTGACCCTGTGCCTCATGGGAACAGTCCAGCCCGAACTGCCAAGCCATGTCTTCCCTGGACCTGAAACAAGCATCCTAGGACCGGTTTCTGGCATTTCAGCCGTCATCAGCCAGGCTTGCTTGAATCCAGTGGCAAAGTGAGCAAGGGACCCACGTCTGGGCATACCCCGCCAACTTAGGGCGACCAAAGCGATACAAAAGGGGATGATGGACGGAACGTTTGAGCCAATCAAACACTCACCCCCAGTCAACTGATCTGGGTTTAATACCTCATCATCATTCTTTAGCTCACTCCACCACCCCAGTTCAGACATGGCCATATGCAAATCAGTCTGACCCTGTGCCTCATGGGAACAGTCCAGCCCGAACTGCCAAGCCATGTCTTCCCTGGACCGGAAACAAGCATCCTAGGACCGGTTTCTGGCATTTCAGCCGTCATCTGCCAGGCTTGCTTGAATCCAGTGGCAAAGTGAGCAAGGGACCCACGTCTGGGCATACCCCCGCCAACTTAGGGCGACCAAAGCGATACACAAGGGGATGATGGACGGAACGTTTGAGCCAATCAAACACTCACCCCAGTCAACTGATCTGGGTTTAATCCATCATCATTCTTTAGCTCACTCCACCACCCCAGTTCAGACATGGCCATATGCAAATCAGTCTGACCCTGTGCCTCATGGGAACAGTCCAGCCCGAACTGCCAAGCCATGTCTTCCCTGGACCGGAAACAAGCATCCTAGGACCGGTTTCTGGCATTTCAGCCGTCATCAGCCAGGCTTGCTTGAATCCAGTGGCAAAGTGAGCAAGGGACCCACGTCTGGGCATACCCCCGCCAACTTAGGGCGACCAAAGCGATACAAAAGGGGATGATGGACGGAACGTTTGAGCCAATCAAAACACTCACCCCCAGTCAACTGATCTGGGTTTAATCCATCATCATTCTTTAGCTCACTCCACCACCCCAGTTCAGACATGGCCATATGCAAATCAGTCTGACCCTGTGCCTCATGGGAACAGTCCAGCCCGAACTGCCAAGCCATGTCTTCCCTGGACCGGAAACAAGCATCCTAGGACCGGTTTCTGGCATTTCAGCCGTCATCAGCCAGGCTTGCTTGAATCCAGTGGCAAAGTGAGCAAGGGACCCACGTCTGGGCATACCCCCGCCAACTTAGGGCGACCAAAGCGATACAAAAGGGGATGATGGACGGAACGTTTGAGCCAATCAAACACTCACCCCCAGTCAACTGATCTGGGTTTAATCCATCATCATTCTTTAGCTCACTCCACCACCCCAGTTCAGACATGGCCATATGCAAATCAGTCTGACCCTGTGCCTCATGGGAACAGTCCAGCCCGAACTGCCAAGCCATGTCTTCCCTGGACCGGAAACAAGCATCCTAGGACCGGTTTCTGGCATTTCAGCCGTCATCAGCCAGGCTTGCTTGAATCCAGTGGCAAAGTGAGCAAGGGACCCACGTCTGGGCATACCCCCGCCAACTTAGGGCGACCAAAGCGATACAAAAGGGGATGATGGACGGAACGTTTGAGCCAATCAAACACTCACCCCCAGTCAACTGATCTGGGTTTAATCCATCATCATTCTTTAGCTCACTCCACCACTCCCAGTTCAGACATGGCCATATGCAAATCAGTCTGACCCTGTGCCTCATGGGAACAGTCCAGCCCGAACTGCCAAGCCATGTCTTCCCTGGACCGGAAACAAGCATCCTAGGTCCATCATCCCCTTTTGTATCGCTTTGGTCGCCCTAAGTTGGCGGGGGTATGCCCAGACGTGGGTCCCTTGCTCACTTTGCCACTGGATTCAAGCAAGCCTGGCTGATGACGGCTGAAATGCCAGAAACCGGTCCTAGGATGCTTGTTTCCGGTCCAGGGAAGACATGGCTTGGCAGTTCGGGCTGGACTGTTCCCATGAGGCACAGGGTCAGACTGATTTGCATATGGCCATGTCTGAACTGGGGTGGTGGAGTGAGCTAAAGAATGATGATGGATTAAACCCAGATCAGTTGACTGGGGTGAGTGTTTGATTGGCTCAAACGTTCAGTCCATCATCCCCTTTGTATCGCTTTGGTCGCCCTAAGTTGGCGGGGTATGCCCAGACGTGGGTCCCTTGCTCACTTTGCCACTGGATTCAAGCAAGCCTGGCTGATGACGGCTGAAATGCCAGAAACCGGTCCTAGGATGCTTGTTTCCGGTCCAGGGAAGACATGGCTTGGCAGTTCGGGCTGGACTGTTCCCATGAGGCACAGGGTCAGACTGATTTGCATATGGCCATGTCTGAACTGGGGTGGTGGAGTGAGCTAAAGAATGATGATGGATTAAACCCAGATCAGTTGACTGGGGTGAGTGTTTGATTGGCTCAAACGTTCCGTCCATCATCCCCCTTTTGTATCACGGAGGGCCAGAGGGAGACGGCTGAGCAGGTGCGGGTGGGGTTCGACCTCATGGCTACCAAACTGGACGCCATCCATGGGTGTCTACGTCCGCCCCATGGTCTCCAACCAGCCCTGACTGACATCGCTGGAGTCATGACGCGGAGAGAAGAACACCTGTCCGCTCAGAGTGGCCCCAGCGATGCCAGCCGTGAGCTGGCACACATGCGGAGGTTCATGGAGGACATGGTGTGGATGGAGGCGGAAAGGATGGCAGCCACCGCTGCACACCATCTAAATGTAGCTGGGATCTACCATGCCCTGCAGCACTTCATCATGGCATTGCTGCCACAAGGCGTGTCGCTGATGAATGCGGCTGCCCCACACCATCCACATCTCCACCCCTGGTGTGTCAGTGCCTCCCAGTGTGGCAGGCGTATCCACTCAGGCCCCTGATGTGTCAGTGGCACACAGTGCCGCAGCCGGTACTGCAACACCCACAGGTGGGGCAGAGCACACATCCGAGGACGAGGACTTGGATGGGTTGGCTCTCAGAAGGAGGCTCTAGCATACATTTCCGCCACCTGGCCTGTTTCTGCTTGGTCCCGCACATGGCCTCATGACCTTCCACTGAACCCCGATACACTCCGATGCACTCACCTTGGACAGCGACATGGACTGCCACATCCTGTTTGACGACCAATGACACGGCGACCAGACTGCGGACTGTACCCTTCCTCTTCCGCAGTACATGTCATCCCCGGATGGACTCTGGCTGGCCCTCCACGTGCCCATATTGTGTAGTATGCTCGGCATTGCCCTGTACCGCTCCAGCTTGATAACTCCACTGGATGTGCAATAAACATCCAGTGACGCACTGCTGTGTCATGTCTTTCATCATTCATGTGTGAATGTGTGGATGAATGTAGGGACAGTGACTTCCCTTGCGTCAATGATGTTCATCCTGTGGGATGCCAGTCAGAGGGTGCTACATTGCATTTTGTGTACCGGGTCCCGTGTACACTACAACAGGGACACACGCATCAGTCACTTCCTTGTCCGGACATGGACTGAACCACGCCCAGAGCCCATGAGTCATTGTTGCAAGCCCTGCGCTGGTCTGGCATACGGCAGGCCAGACCACTCCGCTAACGCTCCGAGGGGGGGCCCTCATTGCTACCCGTTGCAGGCTTACTCGCTGGTGGTCTGCAGGTCACTGGTCTAGTTGTCTGCATGTCACAGCCACTCCCTGAGGGCAGGTTTGCACGCACACCACACCCATCCGGCACAGGCGTCACAGGCCATGTGACTCCACCAACATAAGGGGCCGACGACGTCACATTACCCTCTGCCGGTGGTGACTGGATGACGGACGTTCCACGGTTCTCAATCATTAAGGGCCCATGAGTTTTTGCGCACAGGGTTTGTGGCACACGAGTCCTTGTGGACGGCACGGGCCTACCACCACGTGGCGCAGACTGGGGTCGCACAGGGTTAGTGGCACACGAGGCCTTGTGGACGGCACGGGCCTACCACCACGTGGTGCAGACTGGGGTTGCACAGGGTTAGTGGCACACGGGGCCTTGCGGACGGCACAGGCACCCCACCACGGGACGGTGACTTTGGGTGCACTGAGTCAGTGGCACCTTAAGCTGCTGAGTGGGTGTGCAGCCTGCGATGGTGCCGGGTGCACTGGTATGTCCTATGCCATGGAGTAATCAAGACCCAGCACCAAACGTGAGACCTGGTGGCCTGCGGAGCGGAGCTGCATGATGTGGAGGGTGCCATGTCCGCGGGCCCCGGGCTTGTGGCTTGCAGCGGCACGTGGTGGGACCTCCTGTCTACGCGCCTGTGGCGGAAGGTGAGCATTGAGGCCTGGGTGTGCATGGGCGGGCAGGCGATGTTGTCTTGTGCAAGTGTGTGTACTGTGCCAGTCATGTATTTGGACTCTGTTTCAGCTGACGGCTCTGACTCAGATGTGTGACCTGGTGCCCTGCTATACATACCGGCACGTGGTTGGAGACACACCGGTGGCAGCAAGTGAGCAGTGTGGCCTGGGTGCGCTGGGGCGGCACTCTCTCTCTCTCCCTCTCTTCCTCTCTCTCTCTTCTTCTCTCTCTCTCCCTCTCTTCCTCTCTCCCTCCCTCTCTTCCTCTCTCTCTCCTTCGCTCTCTCTCTGTCCTCTGATGTGCGCAGGACACACCTTCTCATCACGTTTTTTGTCTTACAGGCTGTGACCTACGTATTGTCCCGAGGGGAGCGGCCATGTGTCTTCATTTCATTTGGGTGTTCATTTTAATAAAGTTTCATTTGTTGCTTCGAAAGTGAATGTGTGCTGCTCATTTCTGTGACGACACATGCATGTCACCAGTTGTGATTGTGCGACATCAAGCGGAATATTTTGTACATGTTTAGGTGTGGCTGATGTGGCATGTCTTTGGTCGGGGGTGCCAGGGAGGGGTGGTCCTGGGGGTGGTGGCGGTGGGTGTTGTGGCCCTCTTGGGTGTCCGGGCCGCATGATGGGTAGCTCCATGGCATCTGTTGCCCTTCCGATGTAGCCCTGGGCTGTGCTCCCTTTTGGTTTGCAGGCTGCCGTCCGACTTTACACCAGGTCAGAGCAGGTGTAGATTTCCTGGTGCTAACGCGCCTTATCGCCTGTTTTGTGTTTTTATGGCCGATGTGGCTGGTCGTTGAGAATGTTGAGGTGTGATGTTGTTGCGCCTTTTGGCACGGGAACGCCTACTCTGCATCTCATTAGCGATATTTGCGGGGGTCCTCTGTGGCGATGTTTTTTGAGGCTGCTATTGCGGGTAAACTGGTGCTGTGGGCTGTTAACACCGGCTTGTGAATGTGGAGGTAAATTTATCACGACTTTGGCTGCGATAAAGTGCCGTTAATTCGGCGATAGCTCCTTGTGAATATGCCCCTTGGTGTATGCAAAAATGTATGCATGTGTCCTCCATCTATGCATTTTTGAGGACTAAAATAAATGGAAATGCAGACTTAGTGAACAATCGGCCCGTCTGGAATAGGTGGGCTAGGTCAGGTGGTACTTAGGCTTAGTTAGTATTCTGGAATCAGAATGGAACACTGGATTAGTGTTGATAAATAATAACTAGACGGTCCGCGAATCCCCGATACTACTAGTCGACCAGATTAGATAGGTCAATTTTATTGCAATTGTTTCCATAAATGTTTTTTGGACCGTTTTTAAAAATGTTTTATTTGTTTCACACCAATAATCAATGTTTGTCTCTTTCTTATATCTTTCATGATCAGCATCCAGGGGCAAGAAGACTGGGTCGGAGTCGGCGGGAGCAGTTGCAGGAGATGGAGAACACCAAGGACAGGACCAGGACCGCTCCTCTACCGAGGGCTCTGCTGCTGGCCCCAGTAAGTCTTGCTGTTAATATTAATAATTATTTCCCTAACTTTTACTGCACCTTATTTTTTCAGAACTATAGTTTCCGTTTCCTAATGCTATTTTTTTACCAATTCTTCTTCGATCTAGACTATCTGTTTCTAAATTCTTGTTATCCCTGCCTCTAACTGCCTGTGCTATGACTCTCTGTACTACTACTATTAGTCTGTCTGTAGCTAAGCTTGCCCAGTTGGCCACTCTTTATTTAAAAGCTTTTATTAAAACTCAGATTCACCAATAGCTCTAGCCACTGAGTTCAGTCCTTTGGGTTGTCCACCAGTTCTAGCCTTCTTAATCTCGAGGCTTTTCGACAATTCCCACCAACAAAATGCCAAACCAGATATTTTACTATTTTTGATAGGATAGGACATACTACTACTGTTGTAGGGATTCTGCACATACAGAACTATACACAAGAAAATAGGACGTTGGTGATAGGAGGTTGGACCTTCCTCACACCTCACCCACAATCCCCTGACCGACTAGCTATAGTGTCTCTCATTAGCTCCCCGAACCCCCCGAAGCTACCCAATGATTAGACAACCCAGAACATAACACTCCGAGTCCCGACCTCTCAGAGTCGCGGAAGCAATGCACACCCTTTCGCTCACTCACTCGTGTAAGTCCACACCAAAATACCACAGAGTCTATGTAAGTTCAAAAGGTTTATTTTCAACTAACAAGCTCTGTACGTTGTTCTATAATGCAGTATACGAGCCAGCACCAACAGCAAAATGCATAAGATTAAAACAATAAACATTGTTACACAACTACAAGTCCATAGAAGACAAAAGGGAAATCATGATAACTGAACAGTGGTGGAAGAACCACCCTCCCCTTGGTAGGAATATAGTTAATATAAAATTATAAATGAAGATCTCTGAGCAATTCTGGGGGACCCTCACCTTAGAAGAACCTATAAGTACTGGTTACATCATGAGCTCTGCAAAGCTCTGGTTCGTAGAAGGGAATCTTCCGTCTGTTAGGAGAAAAATGGTGCGCGTTAGTATAATGCAAGCATTTCTCAGTCATGCCAAAAAGTGTAGCATGTTATGGCTAAGCAATACGGACTGACCAGAACTCCATAACAAAGCGGCTTGTTTTTCGACCTTGTACGCAGCACTCAGACAGTAGCAGTATGAGCTCATGTGGGCTCAAAGGCGTCTTACACAACAAGCTGCGAGGTAACATGCGCAAAAATATAAGACACAAAGCTAACATGGTTGCATGGCTCAGGCTAACTTAGCAAAGACTAGAATGACCCTAGGGACCATATAACACTACTAGTGTCTACTCTACTCTAGTACCCGATTTGTACTAGTGATGTATGTTGTATATGTATGTATTAAAAAAAAATTCAATCTTGCTAGTGAAAAAGAATAAATAGGGGAGGTGTATATGGCATCTAAAAATGTGTAATGTTTTTCTAGGCGTACTACCGACCACCAGTGCCGGGCCAGCGGCGACGCGGGCACTTCCGAGGGAGCAGGAGGAGATGCGGCATCTGCAGGAGCTGCAGGGGGTGAGCCAGCAGCAGTGGCGGGCGGTGGTAAGTTATATTCCTTACTTATTGACATTACACTCGCTGCAAGGGTGTACACTGTACTGTTGAGACTTAGTAAGTAAGAAGTTGTTGTGAACAACGGTTGAAGAAGACACCCTTTACTTAGCATTAGCATTAGCGGCAGGAGTTGAGTAACCAATGGCCTCTTCTATCTGACTTCAACTCAGCTGTGAAAGTTGTATGGAGAAGACTAAAAGTCAGATCAGATGACCTTGATGGATGGGTTGAACGAAAAGGGAAAGAAGGGTGGAAGGAGGAAGGACGTGCAAGATGTAATATTTATGACTGGCAGAGAATGATACGTGGGATGCATGCATAGGTGGCTGATAGGAATCAGATGCATGGGTGGTTGAAGGATGGGTGGAAGGCGAAAGAAAAGATGCCTGCCTGGGTGGATGAAACTGTATGGGTGGATATGGATACTGGATAGCAAGAATCCTCCAGGGTGTTTGGGTCAAACTCAAAGCCAAGGCAAGCAAGGAAGGAAGGACGCATGGGTGGTGGTTTAAAAAAAAAAAAAAGAATAAATGTTTGTTGTTGGTGAAACAAACTAAGGTTTGTTGAGAGATTAAGAAGAATGATAGACATTTTTACTTTGAATGGATGGATGCCTGGATGGTATTCATCATAGATAGCATAGGTGGAGACTGTGACTGGATGAAGAGTCTTACTTTGAAGAGAATGTAAAAGAAACCGCGCCAGAGTAGCAAAGCCAAGGAGAATAGAAGTTGTACTTTCAGAATACACCCTTGACTCACAGTAGTTTGCAAGCACAGCATATATATTGTGTATGTATGTTGTCATGAAGCGCCTCCCTCCGACTCAGAGGCCCACTCCCTACCTATGTTAATTTATTTTTGACTGTATCAACCTACCATGGGTGGCCTAGCTATCGGCTGCATGGTTACACAATCAATCCAAACAAAGTACCTCATGTCGTCCCATATATAAGCAGTGATCATTTGGATCAGATATCATCTGCCTTTTTGTAGTAGTAGGGCAGGGTGAAAGTGAAATGGAGCAGTTGCCCTTGATGATCATGTAACAGAGTATGGCCAGTGTCACCCGTAATAGAAAAATACGATGATTGTGTAGTCAGCTTCCCCACCTGCAGACAGTAGTAAATAAAACTAACGTGAGTCTGCGTCACAAGTAGGTTTGTCTTGGGCGCAAGCTGACTGAGCTGGCAGGCCGGCTACAACAAGGTTACATAATTTCGCTAAACAAGAGAGAAGAAGAAGCCTGGTGTACTGTGTACTCGAGTCCATAGTCCTAGTATAATGCCTGAAACTCCCACAAATGTTAGAGGCCGAGGAAGTGGGAGGATAGATTAGATACATACATATCACAAATGTTATGTACTGTGCTTGGTAGTGCTACTGTGCCACTCTGTGTCGAATTAATTTGTCTTACTGTTTTGCCAAGAGTATATTGTTAGTTTTTTACAATACACTTTTTTCTCCTTGATATAGCTACTCCTTCCCAACCCAAAGCCAAACCGGACAGGAAGGATTTGGCAGCCATGGCCCGGAGCCGGAAGCTTGAGGCCATCCAAAAAGAGTACCGGCGGCTGGTGGTTCTGGCGGAGGAGGAGGATGCGGCAGCAGCTGCAGCCTCCTCCAATGCCCCGGGCCCCAGCCAGGCCCCTGGTCCTCAAGTAGTACGGCGCCGCAGTCTGGCAGCCGCCCGCCGCCGTACTTCCATCACTGCTGCCCCCCCCTGTGGATGCAACTGCCGGAAATTCCAGCGCCGCATGCTCCTACAAAATGCCCGCCTAGAGGAGCGGATAAAGGTCCTGGAGGAGAAACTTGCCCGCCGATAGAGACTGAGACCCTGTTGGCTTGCCCCTTTTTTATTCCTTTTTTTGGTGGGTGGGAATTGGGCGTTGGGGTTTATGGACAATTGGACTTTTTCGTTTTGGACTTTGGTTGGGGTTAGGGAGAGGGGTGAGTCACGTGCTGTTGTGGGATTTTTTACATAGTTTATTTTTGTTAGGGGATTAAATTATATTTATACTTTACATACAATGTTAATATTTTGTGGGGGGTTACTGTTTTACGTCACACTGTTTCCTTGCTGCTGCAGGGCCACAGCCAGTGTTTGATTTAAATAATCTGCGGTTTTTGTAACACACAAACAGATAGATGCAATACCCCTCTCTGAGTGACTAGTCCTACTAGTACTGTCAGTCTCTCCTCCTAGTCTATGCATTGTGCAACTGGACTCAAGGGGTGTGTGAATTAATTAATTAATATTATTAATTATACCTCCCCCAAACTTCTTCTCTTACCTGTGATTGATGTTTAACTTAGGCACAGCGATGGCTGCATGGCGATGATGGTTTGGTTGGTTTCCCAAGATGCCATGGTTGTGGTGGGAGTAGTAGACACTGGCAGTAGCATTTGCAAAAAAAGAAAATGAGACAGTCAGTCGCCTGAGAGAGACTCTGGGAGGAGTAGTAGAACGAAGTACAGTAGACTGCCAAACAATAATAATAATGCTTATTAGCAATGCTAAAGTAAAAATAAAACATAATGGTGGCGGGGATAGCCTAGTTCAACAAGTTACAAACTGTAGTTATTATTATGCCGAGTCACGCGACACAAGCGTAACCTTTAGTGCTGCTGTGTAGGAGGATGATGAATTCATCAATTCAATCGATGCCGGCAATAATTATGATGGATAAGGTTCCTTTGAAAACAAAATTGACTTGACAATATACTACTGAGCATGGGTGGGCAAGCAGAAGAAGATCCTAGCCCTGCCTTGAAATTGAATTAGTGTTGCTTTCGCCACATCCGCCCCAGCAAGCGTGTGATCAATTATTGGTGTACATTTAATTTAGTCACACCTCAATAAATCACACAGCCCGGGGAAGAGGGTTAGGGTTTGATGAATGGTTGGGAAGGGGGGTTTGGGGAAAGGTTTGACAAAGAAAACACTACGCATGGACAAACAACAAAACACAATTTTGGCAGACGACCAAATCCATAAATCTGTTAAGGGAGAAAAGGAAATGCATGCATGATGATGATAACTTGATGGTTAATGATAAGTAGTACTTACTAACTACTACTAGACAATTAGACAGTACAGGGCAGCAGTATATTATGCAATTTCCTTGCCTGTCTGCCCTCAGAGAGACCCGAATTACATACAGTTTCTGTTCTGTTGTACCGGGCTTACTTTTAAAGATTGTTAATGGGGAAACAATGGCTCCTGTGGAATAATAATACAGTATTTCTGATGCAATTCTGCACAATGGCAATATACAGGGTTAGTAGGATGTCAAAAAGAAAGCTGGCCACTGACACTGAGGGAATAGTCAATGTGAATTTTTTTTTCGTTTATATAATAAATAAATGAAATAAACAATATATACATAGGGCTTGAGAATCACAATATGATTATACAACAAACAATGATTACAAATAGTGAACGGTGTCCCAGTGAAAAAAACATTGGAACCTAAACTAATAGTGACATAATACGTGACATATGTACAAGGTTTCACTTGAAAACATTTTGGCGACCATTAAATAATTCAAAATCAATTGGACAACACTTTATACAATCATAAGTGTTTGATAATAGTTCGCCTTTGTTAATTGTCGACGACGTTTCGATCCCTATCTGAAGTACAGGGTCTCTTCAGGACCTAAAGGATGTAGGGACACCTGAGGGGGAGGCCTGCACTGCCTAATGTGAAAAGCAGTGTCACCGTGAAATAAGTGAAGAAAAACTCACAGGGACCCGGCCGGGCACCCTTGTGAGGGTAGTGTTAGGCAGAAAGGATGGCAGGGCCTGGATATCTCAGCGTTACTCGGGGCACTTGATATTCACAAGGTACAAGAACCATGTGGGTTTCTCTGGCTGATCAGCAGAATGGCCGATCTAAGCTGCAGGCGATTGCTTCGTATATGGGCAATGAACGCCAAGGAAATAACAAGTGGAGCTCTTGGATAAGCTGAAATAGCCGGTGTTTGTCCCCCGAGTGCTGCTGGAACAGTGGAGCGTCCGTCTCCCTGTTTGGTGCGATAACCAGAAAAATTTCACATTGACTATTCCCTCAGTGTCAGTGGCCAGCTTTCTTTTTGACATCCTACTAACCCTGTATATTGCCATTGTGCAGAATTGCATCAGAAATACTGTATTATTATTCCACAGGAGCCATTGTTTCCCCATTAACTTACTTACCCAGGCTCCCAGTGAGTAGGGTTCCCTTGTTTTTTGTTCTCATTACTTTTAAAGATAGCAAAGAAAATTCAAAAATAGCTGTAGGGATGAATTATAAGCAGAGAGCAAACATAATAATAACAACAACACACAGTAGTAATGATTGAAGACAAAAAATGAATCAAATTATTTAAAAGATGATGAAAGTTGATACTGTTACTGTATGTTATCCTGGTCAAAATGGGGAGTTGCCTCTCGGCATTCCTCTTGGTCCTCCCTTCCATGGACGCTCCGTCCATCAATCTTGGGTGACGCCACTGCCTGCCTGACAGATGTAGATTCATTGGTAAGGTAAGTGTGAGTTGTTTTTCCCAGTATAGCACAGGGTAAGGGCCAGTCTGTAATTGTAGATGGAAAAACAAAAGGGATATTGAAAAATCAAGTAGAAAAAAAATGCATAAATTACGGTGGAGTGCAACAAGAAGAACACTTTCAGAGGCGGCATGGATACATCATGTCTACTCTAGTCTGTTTCCAGCATTAACCTACAACAACAACAACAGGACAGAGCAGGCCCACGGCACCTGTGACCCATCCTCCATTTAGCGTATATTTTTTGACAGAGGCAGACAAAGCACATATACAGCAACATAGCATTTTACAAATTAAGTGACTAAATCAATGCACCGCTGTCAGTCATACCACTACACTACTCGACTCCACCACTACACAGACATGTAGGTCTGCTGTGGTTGTTGTTGACTTGTTTACCTTTTATGCCACTCATGAAACGCCCTGACTTATTCCATCAATCATCTCCGATCCTACTGAGTGACTGCGAAGATATTATGTCACTGTGGTCATCATCATGGTGTTGTCCAACTCAGTGTGCAGTGTACAGATTGAGTCCCCTTTCCATATTCAAAATGCAATGGATCGGCCTGCAGTAGAAGTACAAATTTGTTATTAAAAACAAGAAGGGAAACATTGCCTTGAGTTACTTTTAGTGTGTAGATTAGATAATAGTACACAATGAATTAACTTCATGCACAACAAACAACAACAACACAAATCACTCAGTCAGCGTCCAATGCATGGCATCATTCATTACCTGTTCCTTCTCATCTTCAGTTAATGGGCAGTCTCTCTCGGCTCGGAAAGGAGGATAGCTATAGTAGTCATCATCATGTTCCACTTCTTTTGGAGGGACTCAACGAGGCAAGATTTTCTTTTTCTTCTATTATGCTACATCCAATCATCATCTGGCTTGAGGGCAATGGATTTAGGGCAATTCAGGAGGATGGAGGAGCAGGACTCGGAGGAGTGGACTGAAATGCAGACAGCTGAAACTCATATATGGCAATAAAAAGACTAGAAGACGGTGGTGATGGATTTGTTCTGATTCGAAGTTTCGAACCAGAAAGACAGACACACAAATAAAAGTAAATAAGGGAGGAAGACAGTAAGAAGTGCAAGCCTAGTTGTCAGGGAAGTATAGCTTGTCCTCAAACTCTGGGGGTTCAACCAGAAGTAGGTAATCATCATCTAACACACTACTTCTGTCACCTGAGCCGCTGTCCTCATCTTCCTGAGTTGATTCATGTATTGTGTAATTCGGTGGTATAAAGTGCTGATTCATTTTGATCATGGTTAACCTCTCCACGTTTTTGGGCGAGAGACTGGTCCTTTTCACTGTTACAATGGAACCAGCAGCACTGAAAACACGTTCAGAAGAGACACTTGCGATAGGACAAGCCAGATAGTTTATCGCCAGCCTGCTGAGCACTGGCCATTGGCCCCTTTTCCCATACCAATACCGCAATGGGTTTTGTTCAATGTAGACCTCTGTTGGGTCATCCAGATAGGCCTGGACCATCCGCTCAATGTTCAGGGGTGCTACATTTTGTTCGGCCTCTTTTGTCTTTGCATCAGCACTGGACCTAGCAAGTCCTTGCTGTAAATACCAATCCTTTGCCGTTTTTACTGGGGCTGATGATCCGGTTCTTGCTGTTGTCGATAGTGTTGGTGACATCTCTGAGCCAAACGCACTGCCCTCAGGCTCTGAAGTTGAACTTGACGCCGGATGCCCTTCTGCAGTACTTGTTGTGGGTTTGAGTAGCGGGCCTTTAATTACCAGCCGTTCATTTTCAAAATTACTGGCTGCCTCAGCTATCCAAGTTTTGTACCGGGCAACATCCACTTCTGAAAAAGGAAGTAATGTCTTACTGTTCAGTGCCGATTTGTACCGTGGATCCAGAATTGTGGCACAAATGTAATGTTCTTGGGACAAAATCTTAGTTTGCACCCTTGTATTTTCAGCTAAGCGACGGGATAAGCTCTCCACCAACTCATATGCTTCTTTTTTTCCTCCACACCTATGTACGCTTCAGACACCTCCTTCAACTGTTGCTGTAGCATGTGCAACAATGGGATAGCTTGGCCCATAGTACAGTCCTCCTTGCTGACTTCACGTGTGAAGACCTCGAAAGGAAGAAGCATGTCTGTCAGGCATTTAACTAGGCACCATTGGTCCATCTGAAGGGTCATGCCTTTCACAGTAGCATCCCCTCTTTGCATGACATATTCATTGATTGGTCTGTACTGCTCAAACAGACGGTCAAGCATGTAATAAGTTGAGTTCCAACGTGTTGCCACCTCCTGGATGAGTGCTTTGACTGGCATTCTATAGTCACGTTGAATGATCCTCAGCTGCTTCTGGGCTTTAAAAGAATGGCTGAAATGAGTGCATATTCTTTGGCAGGTGGTCAGTAAGTTGCTGACTATGGCTTCTTTTTTCAGAAAGTCTTGAACTATAATGTTAATGCAGTGCGCCAAACACAGGACCCTGAAATAGCCACCATCCTCCATGGCCTTAAGTACATTACTGCCATTATCCGTGGCAACAAAACCAATGTTAAGCCCTCTTGGGCGCAGCCATTCAAAGACCTTGCTGTTAAACTCTTCCAAAATGTTTGCAGCAGTATGAGATTTCTCCATGGCGAACATGGCTACAGTTGCATGTTTCCGAGTAGCATTAAAAATCTCAGCTGTGTCAACAGCACCTACTTCAGATAGCTTTTCTCTAACCCCCACAAAAGAGACCCAGTGTGCAGTGATGCACATGTAATCAGTGGCTTGGCAACTGGTCCACATGTCTGTTGTCAGGTGGATATTGTGAACAGCACTCTGCTGCAAAGCTTGTCCAAGCAATTCCAGCACATCGTGATGTAGTGCTGGAACAGCAACTCTGGCGAAATAGGTCCGGCTGGGAACCTTCCATTTAGGGCAGATGGCTGACACAAATTCAAGGAATCCCACCCCTTCCACAAATGAAAAAGGGAGAAGGTCCAGCGCTAACATTTTAGCCAGCTTCGCATTGTACAACCGTGCCGTTGGGTGGTTGCGTTGGTACTGCCCCTCCGACCTAAGCATGCTGTCAATGGTAGGCTGGATTATTTTCCTTTGTGGTGCAGCTGTCTTCTTGAACCCAGTTAGGCTCAATGACGCACTGCTTTTCATTGCAGTACTCGGTTGCCTTGGTGTCTCAGTCTGACTCTGAGTCTGACTCTTCTTACTACGGTGCCACTGAGATGTTGCTGAGGATGTGGGCGGTACCACTACACTGCTGGGGACAGGGCTAGAAATGTCTCCCTCTTGTTGACCTTCCACCGCGATCATATCTTCTTCTACTTCTTCATCCCCACCAACAGCAATGGGTGCAGTTTTACTTTTTGTAAGCGAAGTAGGTGAGCCTCCCACTGGATGATGTGGTGTTTTTTTAGATGACTTGTTTGGCCTCCGGTACCATAGTTTGTACCAAGCTTACCCCGCCTAACAGCGTGTCGACAAATTGAGCATATAGCAATGTTCTCCTCCTTACTGCTAACCGAAAAGAAGTCCCAAACTGGGGAGGAGAACTTTCTGGCGCTGCTGGAGGTGCCACTTTCAATGCCAGATGAACTGGAGGGTGTGCATGGAATTTGACTCTGTGCAGTTACAGTACCACTACCTACTGAAGTGGTGGTTGAGCTGGATGTAGGTCCCTGCCGGGCCTTTGCAAATGCAAATATGGAAGCTGGAGGTCGTGTTGGTGTTACCTGTGTTGGTGATATCCGTGCTACATCCCTCGCAGCGATTTTGGATAGGGTAATAATGTTGGTCTCCATCTCCTCTGGGCCGGGAGTGATGTTCATGATGACTGGCTGCGTCATCATTATTATTATTATTTTTGAATTTATAAAGCGCAAAACTGTCACCCTACGGGTATCCTGGCGCTGTGACTTGCCCAGATGACGTTGTGCATAAAAAAAGTCTGTACGATATGCTTGTGACACTAATTCTTAGGAAAGAGCCACGTTTTTAGGCTCTTTCTGAATGGAAGTAAAGATTTCAATTGCCTGATATTCAAAGGAAGGTCATTCCAAAGTCGGGAGGCTGCTACCCCAAAGGCTCTGCCACCTGTCCTAGTCTTCTTAAATCTGGTGGTGGTTACCAAATGCATACCTGATGATCGTAGATTTCTCCCTGGAGTATACCAGGTAAATCTCTCCTGCATAGATATTGGACCTAAGTCATGTAATGCTTTGAACACTATACATAGAGATTTAAAATGAATTCTCTCCTTTAAGGGCAGCCATCATCCCCCTCTTCTACATCTACCTCCATAACTCTAAGGCTTTCTGGAACCTTCCTTTTCACTAGCCTTGTCTTGTGGCGTGCATCACTCTCAGACTGAGCTGGTGGCTTCCAAGTGGCACCTCGATCATCAGAAGCGGGGCTTGAAGAAGAAGTTGATGGACTAACCCTCCTTTTCCTTGCTGGGGGTCTGGAAGACAATGGATCTTCTGAAACAGTGGCTTGCTCCTCTTTGTCTGCAGGAAGCTCTATTTCCTGAACTGCCCCTACTTCAGGAGGAACAACTACTATTGTGGGCTGTTGTTGCGGCTGTTGTTGCGGCTGTTCTTGCGGCTGTTCTTGCGGCTGCTGCTGCGGCTGTTGCTGCGGCTGTTGTTGCCCACTTATCTGCTGAGTTTCCGCCTGCGTTGATTGGGTACTACTTTGCGATAATGACATTTCAACATCACTGCTCGTTAGTAGACTGGCTACCTCTGCGACACTCATGGGCTTGGGCCTAGGTTGGTGGGGCTGGCCCGCTGATGCGGAGGTGCTGCTCCCAGCTTGGTCCCCGGACAACGCTGCTGCAGGCGTAATTTTTTGTTTCCCAAAAACATCTGGGGCGGCACACCAGTCTTGGTAAGTGCCACTTCCTTCTTCTGTTCCTTCTTCTCACTGACAACTTTCTTGGTACTGGAGGACCTGTTACCTTTCTTTGGGGCCATCTTCTTCAGATGTCAGCAGGACGCAGGTGCACAAGTTGCAGAGATGTCTGTGGTCACACGTGGACGTGACGTGGTGCGCAGCAGGACTTCTGTCTGGCAGTACAACGGGTGATGATGACACCTCCTCCTCTGTCTTTTTGTGCACCTAAAAGCAAAGAAGCCAGGAGAAGAACATCAGTGAAATGTTGCATTTGTTGTTGTGGTTCAATTACTACTAGTACAAACAAACAAATAAAATATATAACTTAGTGTAGCCATTTGTGAGACTTTGTCAACAAGGGCTTTCATGGTATACTGTGTACACTCTCAGGAAGGATAGGAAGAAGAAGAACAACAACAAAAATACAAATGTAATGGAAGTGGACCCTGTTTGGCATTACATTATTTGCTCATCACATCATTCAGGGAGCTGCAGCTGGCAAAGGGGATGGATGGAAGCAGTAAGCCAAGAGGAAAACCATGCAGGCCTATATGGCAAAAGCAGCACACTTATAACTCCCACCAGAAATGGCCACCAGCCACATGGACACTCACAAATCACAAGCAACAAGCAGGACCTGGAAAACAATGTACTGAAAAAGGCCTATAATAGCCAGGCAAAGGATGCATGCTAAACCACACTGCTTTGCCTTTAATGCAATAAAATGCAAAAACGAAAATCCACAGGGCTAAACAAGGTCTGCAAGGTACACAACACACCACACACAACAAAGGCATTTATTTAACACACACCCAAAAACTGAAATACCCCCAAAAATACACATTTTGCAATTCAATCCAATGCCATCCATGCCCTAAATGATGTTTAAATTCAACAGAACACACAGAAACAGTTGTTTCATGCACCCGTGACTACCTCTGAGCCTACTGGATGAAAGGCCTGTTGGCAGACTAGGCCACAAGCTTGCAGGCCTATGGCAAAAGCACACTACCGGGCTTCAAAATGGCCACCAGCCACATGGCCAGGCCCACAACTACAAGAAACTGAAGACAGACAATGCAGGCCTATGGCAAAAAGCACACTGCCTGGCTTCAAAATGGCCGCCAACAACAAGAAGCCTAGGCCACAATGGAAACACAGGCAGGTCTATATGGCAAAAGCAGCACACTTATAACTCCCACCAGAAATGGCCACCAGCCACATGGACACTCACAAATCACAAGCAACAAGCAGGAGGCCTGGAAAACAATGTACTGAAAAAGGCCTATAATAGCCAGGCAAAGGATGCATGCTGCTAAACCACACTGCTTTGCCTTTAATGCAATAAAATGCAAAAACGAAAATCCACAGGGCTAAACAAGGTCTGCAAGGTACACAACACACCACACACAACAAAGGCATTTATTTAACAAATACCTGAAAACTGAAATACCCCAAAAATACACATTTTGCAATTCAATCCAATGTCATCCATGCCCTAAATGATGTTTAAATTCAACAGAACACACAGAAACAGTTGTTTCATGCACCCGTGACTACCTCTGAGCCTACTGGATGAAAGGCCTGTTGGCAGACTAGGCCACAAGCTTGCAGGCCTATGGCAAAAGCACACTACCGGGCTTCAAAATGGCCACCAGCCACATGGCCAGGCCCACAATTACAAGAAACTGAAGACAGACAATGCAGGCCTATGGCAAAAGCACACTGCCTGGCTTCAAAATGGCCACCAGCCTCATGGCCAGGCTCACAACAACAAGAAGCCTAGGCCACAAAGGAAACACATGCAGGCCTATATGGCAAAAGCAGCACACTTATAACTCCCACCAGAAATGGCCACCAGCCACATGGACACTCACAAATCACAAGCAACAAGCAGGAGGCCTGGAAAACAATGTACTGAAAAAGGCCTATAATAGCCAGGCAAAGGATGCATGCTAAACCACACTGCTTTGCCTTTAATGCAATAAAATGCAAAAACGAAAATCCACAGGGCTAAACAAGGTCTGCAAGGTACACAACACACCACACACAACAAAGGCATTTATTTAACACACACCCAAAAACTGAAATACACCCAAAATACACATTTTGCAATTCAATCCAATGCCATCCATGCCCTAAATGATGTTTGAAATAAATTCAACACACACCAAAGGAACAGTTGTTTCATCATGCACCCACCCATGACTAGCTCTGGGCATACTGGCTACCCACAACAATTTTTTTTAAAAATGATGAAAAGTACCAAAATTGTAGTTGCAGCAACTGCAATGCCCCATTCAAACAAACAACAACACCAACTTACTTGTAAAATCTCAAATCCAAAAGTCCTCAAATCCAATGATAATGATGCAGCAGACACAAAGAGTGATCCTTCCAGCTCAAAATCCAAATGAAAAATGAACAGGAGATGGACAAAGCACTGGGAGGAGCCTGCTGGACAGGAACAGGAAGTTGGAGACTCTGTGGCACTTCCTCCCTCTCCCAAAAAAAGTTTTTTAAAAAGGACTCCTTGCACAAAAAGGACAGCCAAATGTCAATCTGAGGAGTTTTTTCATCCAAATCATCATTTTATAGAAGGTTTTATGCTGCTCGAGATATTATTCTTCTCCAGATTGAAAATTTTGCGTGTTCGGGATCGCGAGCTTCACAAAACTTCCACCGGATGTCCGATGGCGCGTCCGAATGACGTGTTCGCGATCGCACGTTCTCTCTCGCGGTGTCCGATGGCGCGGCCAATGACGTGTTCGCGATCGCACACTCTCGCGGTGTCCGATGGCGCGGCGAATGACGTGTTCGCGATCGCACACTCTCGCGGGATCGCGCGGCCGGCTACCAAAATCTTGTGGCGCACGCGAACGGATAGGAAAACTCGTCGGCGAACGCAGGGATCCCGGTAAGTCGCTACCGCGCGCGCAAGAACGCATTTTTAAAGCGCGAACAAGAAAATAATTCCGCTACGCCGCGGATCGTGGCATTTTCGGCAATTCCGCATTCTCCGCGGAACGCAAAATTGCCTAAATTCCGCAAATTTCGCGAGCGGAGCGGAATTTACCGCCCAGGCATAGTTCTTAGTTGTTGGAGCGATTTGTCTGGTTATTTTCGATATGAACGAGACTCCTCCATGCTAACTAGTTACGCGACCCCCAGCGGTCGGCGTACAACTTCTTAGAGGGACAAGTGGCGTTCAGCCACACGAGATCGAGCAATAACAGGTCTGTGATGCCCTTAGATGTCCGGGGCTGCACGCGCGCTACACTGAACGGATCAGCATGTGTCTACTCTTCGCCGACAGGTGCAGGTAACCCGCTGAACCCCGTTCGTGATAGGGATTGGGGATTGCAGTTATTTCCCATGAACGAGGAATTCCCAGTAAGTGCGGGTCATAAGCTTAGCGTTGATTAAGTCCCTGCCCTTTGTACACACCGCCCGTCGCTACTACCGATTGGATGGTTTAGTGAGGTCCTCGGATCGGCCCCGCCGGGGTCGGCAACGGCCCTGGCAGAACGCCGAGAAGACGATCAAACTTGACTATCTAGTGGAAGTAAAAGTCGTAACAAGGTTTCCGTAGGTGAACCTGCGGAAGGATCATTAACGGCGGAGTGACCCGAGTGACGTATGGCGCCAGCCCGAAACCCTCGGCCGCCTCCTGCAAGCACACCCTAGGCACAGGGCTCGGCCCTGCCTTGCGCGCCCCAGCCAGCGGAGCGGTCCATGGCCGCATGGGGAGCTTGGGTGAGGACCAGGCCTCAGCGGGCCTTCCTCCGCTGGGGGAGGACCCGACCGACCAAGGGCCAGGGATCGGGGGCAGCCCCCGGCCCCTGTCCCTCTCTCCGGGAGGGGCACAGCGATGGGCCCTCCCGAGACAGAACCCACGCTCACCTGGCACGACCGCCGCGGTGGGGGGGAAACCGAATGGCAGTGCCTCCCCGGGCTGGGACCACCCCCCCTGAAAGGCCCTGCCGTCCCAGGCCCTCCCGGGCCCGAGTCCCAGCCCTCCGGGCTTCGGGCGACCGAGGAGCGGCCCTTCTCGCGCGGCAGGGCGGCCTGGAAGAGAAGGAGCTGAGGGCCTGCGAGGGGACCCCCGGCTGCACTCGGTGGGAGGCGTGCGGGATGGGGAGCCGCCTGGCTCTCCCCTTCCTGCGCCTCCG